>VZRX01001242.1:106639-155660 GCA_013398075.1 Notiomystis cincta
AATATTGTGTTTTTTTTTTTTTTTTTTTCATTTATTTTGTTCTTTTCCTTTTTACATTTTCCCTTTTCCCTTTTCCTTTTTCCTTTTTGCTTTTTCTCAGTTTGTTTTGATATCTTTTGTTTTGCTTTAGAAGGAGGAATCACTTTCAAGTAGTTAACTCCCATTTCTTAAGGATCTGATCTTGAAAAAAAAAAAAGTAAGGGAAAAAATGTTATTTGTAAAAATAGAATTTAGGCTTCTTTTTTTCACTTTCATTCATCATATAGACAGGATCAGACCCAAAGCCAGATGAGATCAGATGAAGTCCTCTGTGTCCTAAGGGGATCTGCTGTAATATTCAAAAAGTATCTGTATGCATGGGGGTGGGTATGTACATATGTGTGTATTAGAACGTACCACATCCTTTTTCATATCCTGCATTTAGACTGGGGTTCTTTCAGGATCATGAAATTCTTGGAAATTCTGATCTAAGCATGGCAATAAAACATTATCTCATCCAGCTACGACACTAATTCCCTCTGTGTTCTGGCAATGCTTTCATGAGTTTCTGCAAAAATGAAAAAAATTATTATCTACTTCACAGATGTTTTTTTGGGAAAAATAAAATTATCTTTACAGTATACTTAGAAGAAAAAAAATACTATCATAACTAGAAGTCCAGTGTCACAGTTTTTATTAGAAATTTGCATTCTAAAACTATTTGGATTTCATAAATCATAGTATTCTAATGCAATCCCTAGAGTCAGCGCTCTACCTGTATTCAGACTTGAGAATCGCTACCTGTGGTGCATGTTATCCCTAATATCTGGACCTAGAGAAACCACAAGCTTTTCTTTTGAGTGAAAAGATGCAAAAAAGTATTTTAACAGATCTAAGAATCCACAGAGAACATGGATGAGCATTCTCCTCTTCTCTTTTAGCTTACTGTATTTTCAATCAACAGTGACATTTGATGTTGGGGCACCCCTTCAGAGAATAAAATAAAAATGTAGGAGAGGAAACCCAGGTTTAGAAGAAAAGGCATTAGAAGCAAATCACAGGAAAGAGAAAGGATATATGTTGTAATTAATTTTTACTATTTACTTCCCCTGGGAATCTGCAACTTGCAAGGGAGAAACTGTTGGCTTCGTCTGTGCCTGGAAGTCAGCTACACACCTGGGGTAGAAGAATACATAGGAAATTGTAAATTTGAGAGAGAGAGAGGTCTGAAATACTACTTTCATAAAGAGGTTTTGGGGATGGGGAGCACTCATGTTTCGAGTAGTTTCTGTTTGTTTCCAGTCAAAACCAGCTGAGAGGAGCAAGTTAAACTCGGGACAACTGTGTAAGTAAGCAAGTTAGTCTGTATCAAATCTCCCTAAGATTAACTCCTGGCGCTGAGATTACTGCTTCCAGATGAGAAAGAGGAGAGGGGCACATGACAAATGGGGAGATGGGGACGGACAAGGGAACAAGGGATGGGAGATGGAAAGAGAAAAGCAGAGCACTATATATTTTTTTAGTGACTAGTACTCATTTTCATCAATTACTGAACATCATCAGGATACTGAACTGTTAAAAAGCAAAAACACAGTTCCAAAGAGATTTATCATCTTGGAGTATCAAAAAATGATATGACTTCTTGCTATAACTCTAAAGCCAGTCTAAAAGATACAGCCATTCACACTTATAAAAAAATATGAGGGAAAATAAAAAGGTGACAAGAGGAATTAGCTTCTTTTCTATTCATTGTCTCAGTATAGGAGAGCTACAAGACAAAATGACCATGGTTTAACTTGCCCACAGTTTAACTAGACTACTTGGGAAAGAACCTGACATGCTGCTCCTGCAAGTACTCTGCTTTCAGAATAGCTTCTATTCTCATCCCAGATGTGCTGTAGAGATCTTGTGAGTTTTTCTGAAGGTAAGAGAACGAAGTGAAGAAGAGTTTGAGTGTTTTCTAAACAAGAAATTGGCCACATAGTTAACTGAATGTAATTTCAAGTACCTGAAGCCGGATGAGTTAATCATGCTGTCTCCAATGGGAGCTTGTGTGAACTAATTTATCTTACCCTGAAGCAAGAAAGTTGTATATGATAACTTCCCATTTTACCCATTTCTCTCAGCTGGATCCTAGTACAGGTGTAGGCATATGCACCAGATGTGCCTTAAGTACATGAAGTCATTCCCTGAACCCCACCCAACATCTTTCCTGTCACTCTTCCAGAAAGTTATTCCATGACCTTCACCACAACTTCACATCAACAGTGACCAAAACACTCCATTACATGAGCTATGCTAAATTACAAGAACTTTACAATTCACTCCACCCATCCTGTTTACATGCCTCAGTATGGAAAGACATGAAAAACATCATCATGAGGATAATGTGACAGGAAAGGGAAGAAATACTTGTTACTCCTTGTCACTCCTGCAGGGCATGCGCCCACATCGGCGCTTGAGTTGGTGAGACACCGTTTCTAATTTTTCATTCAATTGCTCACAGCTGCAATTCCTCTGCCAGGAGGAACAGTTTATAAAACGAGTTTTCTGCTATTTCATTCCAATTCAGCCAACTATTCCAAGAATCCCCCTCCTTATCAAGTGTCAGAGCAGGCCCAGTACTCATATGAAAGATAGAGAGGAAATGTTAAATACGCTTGTGTTTGATTATAACAAAATATTACATATGCCAAGGAAGATTATTCCACCAGTCAACTTATAGAACCCTCCCACATCTCAGGCAAAAGTGGGGCATTGCAAGAAATGATTTTTAAATTATAAATGAGTTTCAGGAAAAGCACACATGCTATCTGATTCAGAAAAAATATGAATTATTTATGGGAGTTTTGTTGAAAATTTCAGCACTTGCAGGTGTTATGTTTTTTTACTCTTATATTGATAAAAGAGACTTCTTTCTCCCATAATTGATTCATATTTGTCTCTCAAATAGTATATGTTTAAAATCAGAAATTCTTCCACCATATCCTTTAAAATGTCCTTTTAAACTGAAATAGAAACAAAAACTCCTTAAATAAATGCCACAAAATTACTGGCCAGTATTAATATAAATCAGAGAACATCAAGGAGAATGTTGATTTATAGGGAGAAGAGCACTGATTCATCTGTGTGTGTGCATACGGATGTGTGCCTGTGTTCATGAAATCATGAAAGAATTTATTCAGTGAAGGATGGATAGCCATTTATAATGGCTATTCTGCCAAATTATTTAAGGATTTTATTGTGAATTGTGTTAATTGAGATGAGATCTTTGCACTGGTTAGAAATACTTACAAAGTAGGTGTTTTTTCCTAAAGAGATACCAAATATTAAATAGAACTAAATAAATTTGTTAAAGGATCCTCTATAATAAGAGATACTCATCATTCAGTGTACCAAAAAAAGAGCAAGAGAACATATTGATTAAAATAAGCTTAGTATTTGCTATATGTATCTATGTAAAAATTTTTTTCTAAATTAAGTTTCAAGCCTTTGACAAATTTGCAGTAAATTCTATATGGATTAATTAAAAAGTTTTTGCCATTGCTTAGAACCTGTACTAGTTATCTGAATTTATCAGGAATGTGGAGACTTAGATACATCCAGAATAAAATAATAAAAATCTATCTCAGCAACAAAATAAAAATAGAAGAGCATAAAAATTAAAACAACCAAATAAAACAAAACAACAGGAGTTGGTTTAAAGACAGGATCTTTGGATATCATGATGGAATTTAAATTTACATTTCTGGTTCTCAACTCCTAATATTGTGGTTCCAGGCCATAGCTGCCTTTTGAAGAGTGCAAATCCATGATTTCCATTGAAAAATATCAAGAGGACATTAACTATCAAGAAATAAACTATCAAGAGGATAGTTTACAAAGTTATAGCAAAAATGTCTGAAACCTAATCTTAATCATGACTTGACAGTTAACTTCACTTTGCCTAGAGATCAAGCGCCTCCTACATATGAAAACTACCACAGTGGGCCACTTAGTTATGCCAAATAGCCACAGTTCAAGGTGATGTAGCAGGAATTCATAATTTCTGCTAAAATTTTCATTAGAATGAGCCTCAAGGAACTCTAAAAAGAATCAGTTTCTCTCATAGGTGAAGTAAGTAATTCAATTTACAGTTAATTTTGCCTGCGTTGTAAGCGTCCTGCCTCAGTTGTTTCATTCATTACAAATTTTTATCATTTGAGCTCAAATTTTCTAAATTTGATTTTCCATGGGGTTGATTATGCTAAGAAAATTTCAACAATAATGGTTCTGTTTGCATTCTTGCACATTCTTGTCTTTATAAGTTCAATATCTTTTTTTGTGCAAAATACTCTATACATATAAATCTACCAACTTAATAATACTCAGTCTCTAGCAATATGAGCTAGGTAGGCTTTTTAATCACTTGTGGTGGAACAAAAAATCACATTTACACTGTTAGTTCTTAAAACAGTGAGATAATATAAATAATCAAATAAGGATAAAAATTAGCATTAGCCTAATCTTTATATCATGCCCATTNAAGAAAGGAATTTAATCAGAAATCTCATTTATCCATTCTAAATGTTAGCAGATTTCCTGCTTCTATTAATTCTTCCCAGAAGAATATATATGATTCAATGAGGTAAGCACTGAAAAGAGTTCTCTGTTTAGGACACGAGTGCACTGGGTCTCTCAATTTTAATTAATGCAAAGAAAACCGTTCAAACTAATTTTATTAGGAAGAATGAAAAGTGTCTCTGAGTAGAAATTTAAATGTGAGGACTGGATCAAATAGAGCTCATTGGCAAAAGGACTTATATAGAAATTTCTGGGTTTGACAAAATGTAAATTTAGGAGGAAAAAAGAAAACAAAAAAACCCTAGAGTATTCAGATTATTTGAATTGATCTTGGTAGTAAAAAAAATACTTTTGGGGGAAGATAGATACAATATGTTCATTCAGTAATGGAATTGCATTTAATTTTAACTTTAATGTAATATTACTTTAATTTTAAACATCATTGCCTTTCATTTAACATTTTATGTAAAACCTTTCAATGTTAAACATTTTAAAAACTATTTTAGGTGATATATTCTGAAATATTGAAATTCCATTCTTCAAGAACTGATTATACATGAAACTTTAAAGACTGACATCAAAGCATAAGAGATTTCAGAATATTTTTATGTCCAGTAGCTAGAAATTCTGGTCTCCAGAGAACACTGTGAAAGACTGTCCAGTTAAGCAGTGTACTACTGAGTGCTGACAACTAAGTTTTAGGTGCCTAAATTTAGATGACTGTAAAATGATGATGACTTCAAATATGGCTTTCAGAAACTTAAACTGATTTGAAAATGGAAATTCTTTGGGATGGGGGAATCTCCGAAACACTCATATATTTAGTTCTCATAATTTCATCATGTCCATTTCAAAACTGTATTACTTGTAATTTTAACCATATGTATAGATACATAGACATATATAAGATCTGTAAATTTTCACAGATATAGCTAGGTTTTCTAACTTCTTGGTCTTTAAAACAAAAGTGGACATATATTTAAGTATATCCATTTTGAAAATAAGATATTTTTTTTTTCTATGTGAAATCATAATAAGATGAAGGCTAGGAATTTTTATTTCTAAGTAAATACTAAAATATAACAGTTTCAAATACTTTTGGGGCTGGGATATGGCTAACTAAAATGTCTGGTATAAAAGAGGGGAGAAAATCCATTGGTTCATTTCCCACTAGTTTGAAAACTGTCAGCTGGCTGATAGTCATCCCTGTTTAAAAAATAGCTGACATGAAACAGCATTATGGCCTCTGAAAATGTTTTTACACTGTTCACAGCTGTAAGCACAATCTCCCTCTCAACATGTAAGCCTTCATGCAGAACAAAGCTGCTGTGGCTGCTGCCTTTATACAATTCAAAAGTTTGATGTGCCAGACTTGGCATAAGCCTATCTCTCATTAACATCAAAGGCTCTCAAGTAAAACACCATTAGTGTTGTTTGGGATTTTCATGAGCAGTGCATATAAATACACATCTCTTACACTGTCATAGCTGTATTATCCTTCAACATTAATGATGACTCTGGGACACAGAACCCTCATTCAGAGCTGGGTTTTGAATCTCCCACATTCAACCCACAGATTTGAGAAAGTGAGCTGGTGCCCAGTGTTTTATTTAGAAGCATTTTAAAAAGAAAAGAAATGTAAGATTTGCAACTGGTTTTTGCACATTGTTCTAACATCTTCCATATGTGACTGCCTCTGTCTCCTCCTCTATCATTGCCTTCCAGGCCTCATGTCTGACTGTGACACATCTAATTTCACAGTTATAGATGTGTATCCATTCAAACATTCTGAGCAAAAACATTACTTGGAGGGAAATCATTCTGAATGGACTTTTAAGCTTTCAATTGTATATAGTTAAGGTGTTTTAAGAGAAAAATTCAGATGTGTTTACTTTTTTCGAACCTGCTTCTAAATCTATCAAAAACTCATATGTTTCTAATATTAAACTTTTTTCTGCTGTTTGATTAAATGAAGCAACTGACTTCAGAATTTCCTGAGGATATGATAATATTGAAGCTTGCCCAGAGTACATGCCCTAAAACTTATAAATTAGAGTATGAAAATTGTGACAATGTTTTGAAAAAAGGGAACCAACATATAAAATGAGTTCTTTTGTTTAAATTTATTTGGTTTTAATTTCTATCTCTTGTTCCCAGTCCTAATTTCTTTACGAAAAGTCAGGACAGATGAGATGCCATAAATTTAGCAGGTTATCAGCTCACTATAATTCATGGAAGTTTCCCATTCTGGCAATGATTTTATGCCAGTAAGTCATTCCAGGTATAACCACTTTTGTTGTCTTAGTGAATGCAAATGGTTTAGAGCACAAAGTTGTTGCCAACAGAAATCACATCTAATATCAGTAAAAACAAATTAAATGAGCATGTACAGTAAAAAGGAATACTGAATAGGCATCAGGGAAGAGAAAACAGACACAAGGCCTGGAAGAGTCCTTTCTCACCCCCAGCTGAATAAGGCAGATGGTTTGATTTTAATAATTACTTTTTTTCTCCTGTATGATGAACTGCTTTTGGCTAAATTTGGCTGTACTATACTGCATATGTGCCAGCAAAAATTTCAAGCACATTGCTTTGGGACAAATATATCCAATAATTTTTTGTACATATATAAGCATTTAGAATTCTAGGTAATATTTTTACCATGACATTGTCATTAGATTTTAATTAACATTATGTATTTATCATTAAAAAAGAGATGAGTTACCCAATATTTTAAGTACTTTTGTTTCTAATAGTGATTTTCATTTAAAGTTATATAAAGAAAAGTTAAACAAACAATAAGCCTACAGTTATAAATAGTTACACACAGAAACACTTCTTAAATACTGCTTGCTTCCTTTAAACATATTCTTGATTCTCCTCATTCCTACTAGAATTTGGGAGTGTTTGCCATGGACATATCCTTAATAGGTTCAATATGAGTGACAGAGGAAAAAAGTTGTATGTAAATGGCTCATTCTTAAATGTATATGATGCTGGCATTCCCATGTGCATGAAAAAGCAAATATGTTGACTCTTTCTCAATTTATATTTTTTTCAAAATCAAAAATTGCTGATTTTGAGTAAAATGTTTACAAGTACTCTTTTTGACACAAAGTAATTTCTTTGAAATATTTCCAAATAAGTATGTGGCTTTTGGCAAAATTCTATTTCCTTATTTAATTCTTGAGAGCAATATGTAGTGAAGCAAAGCAGCTTAAAATTAATAACAAGTCAATGATCCAGTTGAATAAACTGATAGAGGCATTCTAGCAAGAAAACATATTCAATTAAAAAATTGAGCATCCGCAAAATAACTTTAAAGGCTCCCTAAACTTTTTACTTAGACATTAAATAACATTTTTTTATAAAAGTTTCTCATCAGTGTTATAAGGTGTAATTATACCCTGTTTCTTCCTAATGTTCAAGCCTACCACAGGTCTCAATTCCTTCAGTAATTTTAACATGCAAAGCAATCAGCACTGTCCCAGATTGCTAAAATGATACAGGATGGTATAGATATTAACAAGATTCAGACACTGGCATTTTAATTGGTATTTTGTTGTAACTCAGCTGATGTTTGTAACATCAGAATTGCCATAGTCATGTTTGATGGTTTGTCATAGATTAAGAAGATACTGGGTGTTATTTCCCACCAAATTAGAGAATATTTCTGTATTCAATAAGAGCTTTGACTTGCATTATTCAGAATGGCATATTGTAATGATTATAAACTAAGAGTATTGCTTCTACCACTCAATTCCCAAATCAAATAAAGAACATTGAAGCAGCATAGAAGATTCTGAGAAAAAAAATATGGTAATGCAGAACTGGATGATGATAGCTCCATTTATGACTGTTGCTAAACTGTATGTCTATTCCAAGTAGAGTTTGGATAAAACTCCCAGGAAAATGGCAAACAAATTATCTGGGTTTTATGCTGCTAAACAGGAAGCACTAGTTATAAGTCATAAAAAGTGATGAGAAGGAGAAAAGCTTTTATTGATAGAGATTTCAGAAAGTTCTTTAAGACATAAAAAACTTACTTTATCCACCACCATATTATACAGCACTCTGCAATGAATATGGTCAAGTCCTTTTGACTGATCAAAAGGAAACACTGAATATGAGTCCTGGAGTTTTTGATAATTTGCCAACACTCTTCCTTGAGCAACATGAAATGAAATTTTGCCCCATCTAAAAGCATCTAGGAGTAACTGTAAAAAGTGTTATATGATGAAGATCATAGCTGTCGCAAGGCAAGGCAGGAGATTCTAAGGTCTCTCCAGCAGAAATCATGGATATCATCTCCTAATCAGAATATCAATACAGAAAAGTCATGTGAACATCATGGACCTTTACAAAGAGAAGGTTGCTTGATGCCAGGATATGTCACTTGTTTTAGCAGTGGGGTAAATGACAGTTTGGATAATACAGTGAAATTGCTTTAAAAATCCTTTGGGAAAGTCAAAGCTGTTTGTGATTTATACAGCCAACAGTAAGTCTATGCCAACTGTTTGTCTTTCTAGACAAACTAACAGAACTAACCACATTTATCTTTAGATACTCCTGAAAAGATCTGCTGTCCTGACAAATTTGTAAATATTCTTCATATTTTTTTGCATTATGGCAAGATGGAAGGGGCTTCAATGTAAATGGAATGACAGAATCTTTGAAGCTACTTCTGCCAAAGGTTGTGCCTTGATTGAACACACACAATTTAATGTCCAGCACATTACTGATTCTTTTGATTGTGGTACCAAGCACTTCAGATTGAATGTACCAAAAAAAAAACAGAAATCCTTCTCCAATTCTGTTGCAGTGAAAAACATTTGAGGCAAAAATATGTGCAGTGACAATGCAGCTCTGAAATTTATGAAAAAGTTTTGCATCATAATGTTTCACTCTATCATGACTAATGCTACATAACTTAGAGATATAAATCCACAGTCAGCTTTTGAGAGATCAAAACATCATTCCTAGGCAGAAAGAAACATCTAACTGGAACAATTTCTTCCCCATTAAGGGGAAAATGGAAGAAAAAATCAGTAGGACATGCCATGATTATTGTTTGATAGTAAGAGAAATGGCACCTTTTCCAAATATACTTTCTTACTACTTGGGAAAAAAACAAAACAGAACAATGACAAGCAAACAAGCAAATGGGTCAGAAAAGGCTCTCTGCCTTTTAACTCATGGGGATATCCAAAAGCATTGTACTAATATTACTGGCTATGCCCCTGGAAATGTCAATTAAAAAGTATTATATACTCTTTTCATGACGTTCTTGAAAATTTCCCTGCATATTTCCTTGGATTTCTTATGAGGTTTGCCACATTTCTGTAAGGTAATACCTTCTTCAAGTACTCAACGTGGCACAAATTGTCATTCCATTTGCTGTAGGAGTGTATTCTATGGAAAACTATTTTATTTCAACGATCTATTATAAGATCTTTGTAAAATTGTTGGTGAATTGGTAGAATTGGTAGAAAATAAAGTATTGAGGAAAATAAGCAAGTACTATTTATTTTAAACAGATGCAATTATTTCCCTGTGCGAAAAAAGAATTAATCTTTTCAAAAAGATTCTGGTGATAGAATGAAGGTGGTTTTTTTCTTTATTTTTTTTAATCTTATCTTTATAGAGTTCATAAACATTAAATGTAAACCACAATTTTCAAAGAGTTCTTAAATTAATGCTAAAATATAGAAACTCTGCAAAAACAATTAAAAAAACATTCAAACCTCAAAGAAAATATTTGCCTTTGGTAAGTCAGAACAAAAGCATTGCTTGTGCAAAAGAAACATTGAAACTTAGATGGTGGAATATGGATGTTTTAAGGGAACAAAGTGCTATCTTACTGAATTCATGCTAGAGTCAGGCAAAGAATGACAAAGAAATATTATGACAGATTATGCCATGAGCTGTTCATTTCCTGTTACCAAGGAAGAGGCAGTAGCCAAAATATTTCATCCTTCTGGCCTTTATTGTACATCTGCTGTTATATTGTTGTTTAGCACACCAAGTTCTCATTGATCAGAGACTGAGTTAGGATGGTTGTTCCTCCAAAAGTAATAGTCAATAACAGATGTTTTAAAATGCACATTATCTTATTCTGCGGTTAGTGTTTTTCAGATAATTTGAGAGCAATCAAGTGCAGGCTATAGATACATAGGCATAATGTAATGTGCATTTCTTCTGAGTATAGGCAAGTTGGACTCCAATGATAAAAGCAATTTGCTTAACCTGTAAATTTTATATCAGACATATATTTCTCTAATTTACATTATGTGCATCACTTTTCATAAAACAAATGTACCTGTGCCAAGACAGAGATAAATTTTCTGTATCTGTTGTGAGATCTTGCCCAAGATACTACAGAATTCAGACAGCCCTAAATACATTTTCCAGTCACTGCATAAAACCCCAGATATGACACAATACAGAGATACTAAAAAAGAGGAGCATAGTTATTAGATCACTGTTTGAAAGAATGTTTTTTACAACACTTTTTAAAAATATACTAAAAGACAGGATATATAGGAAATACACACAAAACTATATTCTTTATCATAAAATCTTTTCAATTTCTATACTTTGTTCTCTTTATTTTGTAATAATACAGTTCATTTCATTTCTTGAAGGCTTTAGTGGGATTTGTTGTATCTAAGGGGTTATTTTCAATGGGGTAAAAATTGGAGATGTTTTTGTAATAAAGGAATGAGCTATGTTCTCTTTGGTGAAACAAAATAATCCATGAAATGAGTAAACAAATATAATTTTTAAAGATTCTCCCCTGTTGCTTCCAAAATTCCTGAAAATAAGTACTTACATTATCCTGCCAATTGAAAAAAATAAAAAGTAAAAAGAAACTAAAAGAACAATACACTAAACACTTTTCAAATTAAAGAGAGCCATCTATTTCAAAGCTGAGATAAGAATATGATCATTTGAATATTTGACTTACATTTATTTCATTGAAGTCTGAACCTTTTTTTTTTCCAAAATAAGCTTTACAGATCTTGTAAAGAATAGGAAGCAACTTAGACAAAGGTATGCATGAGGTATTTTTTCCTAGGAAGAAAGAAGGACAGAATGGTAAAGCAAACAAAGGCTATAAATCAGATGATAAAAAATGCACATTGTGAAAGAACTATTTCCTGTTTGGGAAGGAAGAATAACTAAAATAACATGCCCTCAGCTTTCACTACCTGTAGCAGGAATGGGTTCAAAGAAATAGCTAAGCAATCAAAGGTTAAAAGGAAGCACCCGATCACATCTGTCAGAATCTTTTTTAACTTTTTTTGAAGGAGATATGCCACATTTGCACTTCTCTTTTAATTCCAAAAGGAAAAGAAACAGTCAGAGAGTTCTTCATTATCTATTTGTTGACTCTGAGATAAACTAATAAATCTTTCTTTAATCTCTGTTATGCTAATAACTTTTGTCCCAGCTTTATAGAAAGTGTTTGGAATGAAAAAAAAAAAAGCTTAAAAATCCCTCAAAATCCCAATGAAACATAAAACCTCCAAAAGCAAGCTCCTTATCTTTGCCAGTAACATTTTCTCTTCCAAGGCAAATAACACACTTACTTGGGCTGCTGTTTAGAATGTCTGCAAAAATATATACCAGAACGTTAAAGCTCCCTTTACATAGCATGCAAAGGAAACTTTTCTTAGCTTATTGTTTTTCATATTTCTCTCAGATGCCTGGAATCACAAGACATTTCTGGCTTGTCTGTTTTCATGACTATTAATATATTCTATTTCATTGCTGTTGTCTCTATTGCTTCACTTGTTTTACATCCTGTCCAGCTGTGCAGATCTTTCAGATTAACAACCTATTTCGGGGAAATTCAGACATCACTATTCCCAGGTAATCATAATATGCCCTTTAGCTAATTTATGTAATCTTCTCAAGTTCATTGTCTTAAAATAAAAAGATTTTTCTTTCACATTAGAAAAGTGTTTGCTGTTCCTTTGTGCATGTGTATTTTAATTCAAAACAGAGATCATCTGTTGAAAAAATTTGTGTTCTCTTAGCTACTCAAATGGACTTTTGCTATTAATAAACACTTTGAAATGTATAAACAGTCACTGTTAAAATAGTATACTAGACATATTGAGAGCCATAGCTTGATGTGAGTCAAATGAAACTATTTTATTATATTTGTCAGTAATTTCATTCCTCAGAAATACTGCTCTGCAGAAACTGGGAACTCTTGAGGGCTAAAAGGAGACAGGAAACATATACATTTTGAATTTTCCAAGAAGAGCAATCTTAAATCTGATCCAGTCTATCTTAAATGGCAGTTTCTAGATGTGTTGAGATATCTGTGATGTCTGTTGGCTGTCTATCTTTTAGTGAACTGCATATGAGTTTACCACATTAAATTAAAATAATTCTGCCTGTAATAGAGACTGTACAATAAAAAGGCTCTGGAATCTTCCAACTTTTTCAGAATTACTTATTGCAGCATCCATGCATAAAAAAGCACTTCTTCCAAAGGCAGCCTGCAGAAACTAGGAGAGCTTGCTAGAAACTTGATCAATAGAAATAAAGTATTGTGGAGGAAAAATGTGAAAATATCCTTCTGTGTATGTAATGATCTCATCCTTTTAAAGCATCTTAAGAAAATGCTGCATTTCCCAGGCCTGCTGAATGTGGTGTAAGGCATGCCCTGATGGAATGATCCCGAGGACCATGGCTTGCTAGGGAGCCTCTGGCTTTCTGAGCATGCAGAGAGCAGTTCTGCTGTGCACATGGAGCACACATGCAGAGAGCAGCCTCCTGACTTGGAAAGTGCTTGGAGGAGACAGAGGTGAAGACCAGGCTGCTCTGACTTCCAGGACTGTTGTGTCCAACTCATGACATCCCCTCAGCATGGTGCATGAAACCTCTGAAGCAGACCAGAGCTACATGAATCTTTTACAGGCCAGCTATGCCTCATGTGTCGCCTGCTGAAGGTACATATGACAGAAGCAAGGTGTATTTTGTCTCATACATGATAAAGAGGACGATTAAAGAGAGAGAATATGTCTTTTACAGGGAGTTTGTAAACTTTTCTTTATCACCTCAAATACTTTTCTTCAAAATAATGCCATCAAAGACAATACAGCCGATGAAAAGAGGCAGCCTCCAGAGGGATTCAGACTGTATGAAGACTGAATTCTTCCTTCTGTTTCCTCCTGAGTAGCTGAAGACTTAGGAAAACTACAAAATAGATTTCAACATTAAGAGAAAATTCTCAGAACCAGAAAAATTCTGACTCTGCACTTTTTCCAAATTTTATGAAACTATATGCTGCAGAGGAAAGCTAAATCATTAATTCAGTGAATTATGAAAATTCTGTTACTTTAGCAGTGATCACCGTAAACAAATGGAAACATAACTGAATCTACAAAATACCACAAGACTCAAGTATTTTTAAAAGCTCTCCTTTGCTGAATAGTATCAATTATTAATTTTCTGGATCACAAAATCACAGAATGGATAAACCTGGAAGGGAACAGCTTATGTACTGATTATAGAAATAAAACACTTTGAATCCAAGCCTTAAACATCTAAAAAAAAAAAGACAAGAAGTGAATCATAAGTTTCTGAAGTGAGTTCTTTTACAACTCTATTTTCAATCAGGGGTACTTTATGTCAGCAGCACTATACCCTGCCAGAAGCAGTCTGGAAGTAAGTGAGACACAGTCATTTACAGATGTACCCCAGATGAGCCCATACACCTTATTTTCAGCACTGTCTATTGCCAGCTCAGAGCACAGAGTAGCCTTTTGGAGCACTTAGGTTATTTTGTGTAGATTTGTATTACATTTTGGAGAGATTATTGAGATTACTTTTGTTCATTTGTGCTGAGCCAAGTAAGCACAATTGCAAAAAGTACTAATTACAATAAGTCTTATTTCCATTAAAAATAATTACACCGGACACTGAAAATGTATATGACTACTTAGGAGCCATCACATCTCATAGAGATAGTATTTATGGTTTGTTTGAATACTTAAGAAAGCAGCAATAAACTGCAAGAAGAGTATTTAAAGCCCCAAAAACAACACATCAACCCACCACACAGCATTCCTGTGCAAAGCAAATTGGTCTTTTCTCATTTTTGTTTACAATCAGCTCTTCATAGACTAAACTCCAGTAAGTTGTGGAGTTTCTGATGTCCTCTCTCTATATACAAACAGTGCATTCACTATAAACACAATGAGGGAGGTAGGAAATAGAACCTCACAATCAGACCCTGAAAAACTGACCCCTTACATGAAGAGTTGGTTGATAAAGAAAACTGGTGGGGTGACAAAAGGTAAGAGTATCTTAAAACACTAATGATTTAAGCAAAAAATATCAGCTTACTCCCTCTGATTTCTGCAATTCTGAGGCTTACAAAGATTTAGTTTTCAGCCAGAAACAGAAGCTCATTTAGAGGCAAGTTCTGTAAGAAACATTTTCTGTTTGCATATGTAATTGATAAGTACTCTACAGTACTAAACAGGATCGCTTTGGGTTTAACTTAGGTTTCAGTGTTTACAAAGCTTCCAGACTGCTTCCTATGAACTACAAAAGCTGGTTTATATTCCATAACTTTCTACTACACAAGTTTTATAAGAGTTGAGTACATGGCTTTAAATCTCTCCATAATGTAGTAATCTGCAAAGAAATTAGTAATATAATTTCAGCTTAATTTTCCAATATTCAAGCAAATAAAAAAACTCCAAAACTTTCAAATATGGATCACAAAGTATCTTCTGCCTCTTAGAAAGAAATATCTGTCAGATATGTGGTTACTTTGGCATATTATACTTTCAGGTTTAGGAGTTAGGTGGTCATTTGAGGCCATGGTCCAAGTACAAGAGTTAAATAAATACAGTGTTGCCAAAACCTTGACGAGTAATCAAAATTTCAGCAGTGTTATGCTACTCACAAATAAGTAACAGCCACTGTGACAGCAGAACTCTTTAATTCTAAAGAACATCTATATTTTTAGGTTAGAAATGAAGCAGAAATAAAAGAACCTTAGAGGGAAGTCAAGATTTGAATATTTTTTTCCAAATATCCAATGTAAACTTTACCTGCCACAGCTTGAAGCCACTTTCTCTTGTTCTGTCATTGGTTACCTGGGAGAAGAGACATGTTGTCCCAGCTATTCTGTCTTTTCACACAACGCACACTATGATACCACTCATCAGAGATGATTTCTGATAAAGTCAATAACAATAAGGTAGACAATCATCTGCAACCCTTATTTAATGTTTCTGAGGATTTCATGGCAGTACCTAAAGGTGATTTGGAATTTCAAGTTACAGGACACTATCTATAAGTTGAAATGTTTAACTGAAGTCCTTCCAGCTCCCCATAATGTGATTTCCATATTTCAGGCTGCTAATACACAAATATGCTGAACAGAGTATTTCCTCTTCTGTATTAAGGCACTAAATTGCAAACTGACAAAATTAAATTAGTGGACAGCATTTTCCTATATTATGTGCAGGTCAAATTTCAAACAATAATAGTTTTTTACCCTTTCTCTTCAGAAGCAAAGCCCACAGGGAACAGTGGCATCATCCCCTGTCTTCCCTTTAAGAAACAGTGGTGAGTTTTGAGTTTGGCCAGACTGAGAACAATGATCTTAAAGGTGTCAAGTTCTGACAGACTTCCTGGATGGAAGTTTGTTCTGAAGGAAAAAGATTTAATCAGTGACCTGAGGGATAGAAAACTTGAAGAATTATCTACTATTTGATAGAAGAAAATCCAGAAACATTATAAAACATTCAGTTCCATAAATTGCTGTAATTGCTACTTTGCACCTTCAATAACAGTATATGGATATGAGATCTACCAAAAATCTGATTTCATTTCACTGATTATTATTCATTTATTCATCAAAAGCAATTGCCTTGTTATGATCTAGAAAGTGCATGTGTTTCTGACTGATTAGAAAGGAAAAAACATATAATCTAAATGAAAAAAAAGTATAATCAAAATGTTTTAATCGCCATAAGTAGCCTTGATCAATTTGATGTTGCTGGTTTTGTTATTTCCCTGGTCAGAAGCAATTGCATCCAAAATTTTTGAGGCATAGGAAGCAAACAGGCATTTCATATTTTTCACAGAAACATTTAGACCTTGATTTGGCAAGGGAAGCAAGCAGCCTGATCATGATCTCTGTGTTATTTATATCACAACATGTTAATCTAATCTTTTCTACTTCTTGAAAGAAGAAGCACTTTTTTCCTATCTTTGTCTGGAATGCCAAAAAATTTGCCTATTTTTATACACCCAAAAAGCAAATTAGGTAACTGATGGTCATGATGATCATTGCCTGGCACCGCTTTCAGCAAAATGTCACTCATTTCCTTGAACTTCAGTATTTATTTCCTTTCTTTCAAGAATATTCATTCAGTTTCCAGTGAAGTGTGTTGAGGCAATTAGCTTTATTTTAAGAAGACAAAATTAATAATCATAGATTTTTCTGATTTTCTCATAAACCTTTTTGAATTAATAGGAAAATATAGTTGAGTAATCATGTTTATGAAGGGACACTAGGATAATTGTGTGCTTTCATCTTTTGAAGTAAGGAAAGGTTAACCTGTGGTATGGAGAGTAGTCCACTCATGTGTTCAATTCCTCACAATAATAATTACATCTGTTATAATTTAGAAAACTGGATTACTCAGGAAACTCTGGGTACTGTTCCTTTCACAACATTATCAAAGACTGTGTGTGTTTCTTACCATTCCTTCAGTTCTTCTGGATCCCCCTTCCCAGACTTCTCCATGGCTATATCCACATCACAAAATCTGGCTTGAAAGCTTGATCCCTAAAATCTACTCCTTAAATTTCTCTCCGGTTTTCTCTTGCTGCTGGAAATGATTTTACTGCTCCCAATTTCACTATGGTTGTCTTGTCCTACCTTTGCTCTTCTATTACACAAGTAAGAAGCAGGTGAGAGAAGATTGCACAGACAGATTACATTACATTACATGCAGAAATATCCAGAAATTTCATACAGTTCCCTTCTACTAGAGATATTTTCATGTGTGGCACAAAAACATCCAATTAATTCCTGCCCTAGCACCTGGAGAAAGGCAGTAGAACATTTACAGAGAAATGTACATGCAGTCTCCATTTTAATGAAGTTCTTTGATATCTTAACCAAATGCAAGTAAAGAAAAAGCAAAGAAAATAAAAAGGAAAAAAAATGGAGTAGTAATTAGGAGACAGAAGATAAAAGTCCATTTTCAACATAGAAAAACATTAATAGACAACTGACAATCTTTATCCACAAAATTACTCAAGACAAATATTTTTACTTAGTCCTGATAACTGAGTTTCTTCATATGGTATTTTAGTAAGAATCAGGAATGCATTTTCAAAACAAATATCCTGATCATCAGAACAATGCCAGGATGCTACCTGTTTTGATTGATAGCACAGAGCAGGGTTGAAGTACATAAACTATTTTCATTTTGGATTAAATTACTGGAAGATGTGATTCAGAGCTTCACCTAATGTGCTCTCTTTCCCCACAGAATTCAGTTTGCAGGATTGAACTAGAAGCAGTCTGAAGTAAGTACTCTACCCTGAACAAGGCTTCAATGATAATTGTTTTATTCTGCTCCTATTGGTCTTCATCACTTAAGGGCTTAACCATAAATTCATTGAAAAATAATATAAAACCAGGAGTTAGTGGTAATGTTGTTCATAACAAAAAGGCACACGAGCAATTCAAAATTTAAAATATAATGTTTAGATTTTTGGAGGTTGGGTTTTTTTTAAAGGATAGATTTTTAATATTTTTGGATGCTTTGAGGGATAAGTCAGCCAGTAACTGACATGTCAATTTATGGAACTTTTTACATCCTATTTGCTACCTAGGTGAGTTGATTCATTTTACAAGTGACTTACTCTATATACTCTATATTTGACTAAGAAAGAAATTCTCCTATCTTAAGTTTATATTCATTCTTTGGTACACTCTCAGAGCACAGAAGAAGGACTTCTCTGAAATCAGTGAAGATAAAATTTGTGAAAATACACAAAATAGGAGAATAACCAGGGTTCAAGTTAGGAGAATCATTGTGGTATGAATTTGGAAAAGAATTAGCTGATTCTTTTTGGAGACATGCAACATCCATAAAACTCTGTATTTATTTTCTTTTTCTGATTTCAGTGGTGCTTCTGTACATTTGTTACTTTAACAGGATGCAAATATTACCTTAATATGTTTAAATGGTAGACTCATATCTTAAAGAGAACTTAAGCACTTAAACTTATGTACTCTTGCAAAATATATTTGTACAGAGGTGTATGAATGTTGGATCCCATTGCCACAACTTGCTGTAGAAGCCAGGAGCAAAAGCAGCTCCAGAAACTAATTACAGAAGTACACAGAATATTAGCTCATTGGGACCACAAAGAATATCTCCAGGCTCCAGCTCAGGAAGTTGTTGGCATGCTAATTCTTGGAAGCTGAAAATGTATGCTTCAAAGGTGATGTTATTCTGTCTTTTCTCTCTTTAAGGGCTGACACTGGTACAACATGCCTCTGAATAAAAAATGTGACTTCACCCACTACAGTTTTTCATACATTAAAATAACTTATTCTTGAAAATTAGTACATTATGTTATAAGAATTCTCTACACATAAACCTGCTAGATTTCCTGTTTCTCAGTCCAATTGAATTAAAAAAAAATAATGGGGAGGTAATGTATGACATGAGATGGGAACATCACAAAATTCAACAAGGCCAAGTTCAAGGTGCTGCGCTTGGGTCAGGGCAATCTCAGACATGAGTACAGACATGAGAAGAAGTCACTGAGAATAGCCCTATGTGTGAAGAAGGACTTAGGGGTTCTTGTGACTGAAAAGCTGGGCATCAGTGTATTTGCAGCCCAAAAGTGTGTATTTGCAGCCCAAAAGGACAACTGCATCCTGGGCTGCATCCAAAGAGGAGTGACTGGTAGGTGGAGGGAGGGGATTCTGTCCCTCTGCTCTGCTTTGGTGAGAGTCCACCTGCAGTGCTGCATCAGCTCTGGGGTCCCAGCACAGGAAGGCCATGGACCTGTTGGAGTGAGTCCAGAGGAGGGCCACCAAGAAGATCAGAGGGATGGAGCAGTTTTCCTGTGAAGACAGGCTGAAAGAGCTAGGGTTGTTCAGTCCAGAAAAGAGAAGACTCCTGAGACACCTCATTGCCGCCTTCCAGTGCCTTAAAGGGTACCTTATAAGTACCTTATAAGAAGGAGAGAGAGGACTTTTTACACAGGCAGTTAGTGACAGGACAAGGGGCAATGGTTTTAAACTTAAAGAGGGTAGATTTAGATTAGATGGTAGGAAGAAATTGTGTACTCAGAGGGTAGTGAAGCACTGGCACAGGTTGCCTAGAGGAGTTGATGTGAGTTTGGATGGGGGCTTGGACAACCTGGTCAATTAAGTGACATCCCTGCCCATGGGATGGGAGGTTGAACTAGATGATTTTTATGGTCCCTTCCAATCCAGGCATTCTATCATTCTGTGATTCCGTGACATTCCAGCTACCAGGGATGAAACAGTTCCTTTTCTGCTTGCTAGAAAACTCATTTTGTATTATTACATGTATCTTCTGACATCACCAGGAATGAGAAATTTAACAGTGTTTGCACCTGGAAAAGAGGGGGGTAGAATACATAATTTCATCATTACCAGGCATGGAAAAATGTACTTCTGAATAGGAAGTCGTCTCTTTTGCTGCATGAAACTCCATGTTCTACGAATGATAAATTGTGAAAGAAATAAAGCTGTTAGGAGAATTTTTGCCAAGTAGTACTATTTGTAAGCCCTCATAGGTCAAACTCAAAAGATTAATTCCATATTTTTTCCTAGAATTCCTTGTTTCACTTACGATGTGTATGCCAATATATACTGTCAACTGAAAAGGAAATACTATAAAAAATTAGGTTAATTTCCTAGTGAAAAATATATTAAAGCATGATGTGACTAGCTCCTTGTGTCATTTAAGTACTAGGTTGTCATTGGAGTTGTAGGCAGAAAAAATATTGGCAGCTATGAACAACATATTTGATTTCTGTGATACATATTTTTAAATTATAACCAGAAACTTGAAATTGACATTCTTCCAGGCACAGACTTTGTTAGCAGTTTCTTTACATAAATTTAAAGCTTTTATTTAACATTACCACAAAAATACCAAAACAAAACTACAACAGAAAACGATGCTGTTCCAAAGTAGATGCCACATTTTCATATCCTATTAAATTTAAATATCTGCTTGTAAGTGTAGCCTCCAACCTGTGTGCACTCTCTAGTCTCTTAAATGGGATAGCTATTTTTCTGTAATTTAACAGTTCTGAAATATACCACGATGGCAATTTTGTGCATGCAATTTAAAACGAAAACATAAATTAGGGAACAAGGCATTTCAAAAGCTTTGTTAAAAGATTTGGAATACTACCAATTATGGTTCTAACCTATGGTGGTGGTGACTCAAATATGTTCCTATCTTCTAACTGTTTCTCATCCTGCATTAAAGCCCTGGTCTCAATCAATATCTAGTTTACCAAAACCACAGTAACATTTGGTATCCATTGCTACCCTTGTTTACAGTGTAAGAATGGAGACTAAGCAGTAAGTTAAGTTAGGGTTGGAACTAAACCCTAAACTCTTGTAGATGAGCTGTCAGATTGGGCTCCATAAAACTGGCAGGAAGAGTGTGGGGCCTCAGCAATAGTTACATACTGAAAACTGAGAAACTGAGCCTGTCAAAAATTGAACATACAGTTTTATTTCTTTTTTCCAAATATTAACAACAAAAATAAAGGTTTCTGATTTTGCAATCTAAATATAACATAGGTACATGCCATCATTATACAGTATACTTCCCAGAATTACCAGGCTTACCAGAAATGCTAAGACATGCCAGAGAGTGGTTTCAGCCATTTTAATCTAATCTCCAGGTAGTAGAAATTTTGCAGTCTCCACAGGCAATGTATTCCAATATTTCTTTGGCCTTCCTGTTTGAATTCTTTTTTGTTATATCTAACCCAGGTCTTCCTTGTTGTAATTTAAATCCATTATTTTTCTTCTTACCTGCTATGGATATGTAAACATATTATCCTTTCCTCTCTGTAAGACCATTTTAAGCAACTTTCTGTTGATATTCAAACCGAGTTACACTCCATCCTGCACATATTTTCAAAGCATTGTGTCTGTTCATTTCTAAATATAGAAACTTTTACTCTTCTCCATGAACTATATCCTTCATTTTCTCAACTTTTGCCTTCCTTATGGTGAGGTAATTAACCTCTCTTTGGTATGCCTCTAACCTCTGTCATGCACTGTAATTTTTTTTGAAAGTACTCTATTGCATTATCACTGAGAACCAGTTAAAACACAACTGTGAAGATTTAGATTTAGACACTCTCCAGTTTAACAATGAGCCATTGATAACTACCTACTGGCTTTCAGCCAGTTTTGCATCACCTTATGGCAATATGTTTCTCTAACCTACTTACAAGAACATCATGTGACACTGTTTCATTAACTTTATTCAAGTCAAAACATAATCTATTATAGAAGAAGTTAATCTGGTCTGTAATAATTTGTCTTTGCAATACATTTTTAATGCTATATTCTATAGGATTTCTTACAAATTTGGATTACCTATTTTCACAGTCTGATGACTGAAGTTGTACTGATTAGTATTTAATTTCTAACCTAAAGGTTTGACAACAGATCAGATTTGCATTACATACATTACATGCTTTACAGTTAGAAAAGAAAATATCTCTTCTGAAAATGTTCAGTTGTAAAGAAGGACTACTGTGAAAGTGATTAAGACAAGCAGCATAACTCCCCTCCACCCAAACAATTCAAATTCAAACAAGAAGCAGCAAGAAAGCAAAGACAGATTGGCCTTTCTTCTACACCCAAGGCACCAAGACAGACAAATCAAAGAGCAAAGTAAAAGTTCTGAAGATATTTCCTCTAGAGAACAGAAGAGTAAATTAATAGTCTTAATTCAGAGCATTTATGAGATTGCAAAAGCAGCTATTAAGATATGTTGCACTGACATTTTACAAGGGAAAAGAGTAAAGATTAGCATGAACAATGTCAAATATGTACTACAGTGGAATATAAATATTTGTCTAAGGTGTGGAGAAGCAATGTGCTTTCTGAAGAGAAATAGGCTTATAGACAGTGTCTGCTGAAAAAAACTGCAGAAAACAAACTTTGGCTGAATTTCTCCATTAACAACATTAGATTTCCATAAATAATTTATTTGCAATAAGAAGTTATTTGACACTGGTGTATGTTCTTTCATATGCAACCAAATAAGTACACATTTTCAAGGCATTAAAGAGTATCCAAAAAGCAGCATGTAAATATTTCAAAGTCCTCTAAATATTGTTTGCAGTAGACCATGTGATGTTTAGCAAATCTCTGGCACTTACTTAAACACTTAGGAAAAATGAATGAAGAAATATAGGACCATGGGTGGGGACTGGGATTGGGAGAGAAGAAGAAAGGGAGGAAAAAAAGATTTTAAAAAAAGAAATATAAACCAATTTTACATTGATTTGAAGTTAGAATAATGTGCCATTGTCAGTTCAAGGGTCTACAAACAACAAGAATATTTGCATTGGAAAAGCATGTTCATTCTAAAGGAACCATATGAGAAAATCAGCAGAAAGAGGCTGCAGTCTGCTAAAGTGCTGTATTCCATGTTCCTCTGTAGAATTTCTACATTATTAAAAGGCTGTGAAAAGTTGCAAACATTTGTAAACAGTCTACTAGCTAAATTTTTTTTTTTTACAGATGGATTGGAGCAGCTGAGTCATTTTAGGAATAATTTTCAGAGCACATTCTTAAAAACTGTGTATCAGTTGCATAAAACCACGACTATGTTGAACTATGAGTTCAATGAGTTGTTACAGAAATCAATTACTAACTGTACAGTCATTATCATTTTAATAATATAAAATGTAACACTGGTCTTCGTGGCTGCAAAGTAAACACTGGATTTATATACAGAACTGTATTTTAAAATAAAAAGAAAAAAAAATGTGTTGCATTTCTAGACACGGATAATTTGAGGAGATTATTAGGAATCTGTTTTCAAAATTTGCTTGAAGCTCGGATACAATAGTTCAGTCACCAGTAAGTACTAATTAATTCTTCATCTATTCCCTTTCCACTGCAGAGTGAAAGCTCTTTCTGGAAATGCTTGGTGTTAGTATGGCTGTGAATGCCTATTTCCCAGTATACTCTGCTAACCCGCCTGTCAGTAAGCTACTGGGATCTTTATTTGTTTTTCTTTCTTTTTTTTCCTCCCCTTCCCCCCTGTCTCATTAGTTCTTTGCTGCCAAATTGTGAAAGCTTCTAACCATCAATAATCACATGCCAGGAAAACGTCATCATATTGCTTCTGTCATCTAAGTAGGAAATCCTTTAAGGAATATCAAGATTTGACAACAAACCTTTGTTGTATTCATCCAGAAACCTGTAGGCATTGATCTTCCCAAAACTCAATGTATTGTAAAATTCAAGTAGGTAAATCAGGACTAGGTTTAGATACATAACTATAAAATTTGGGGCTTGGTCCTCATCACAAAATTTGTGGTTACACAATCCTTTATCTTTTTGTCTATGGTTTTGCATCACTTCTACTTTTTCTGCTTCCATCTCTTTTGCTACCTCTTGCACTTGACATCAATGAGAGAATGCATGAGGAAAGATAAGTGTCTCTTTATATGAATTCATCTAGAAAGATTATTAAAAATCAACCCAAAGACAAAATTTAATTATTTGCTTACTTTCCACTATATTTGAAATAACTTGCTCGTTGTTTAAATAGAGGCAGTAGCTTCCCTTTAAGTTTACCTGAACATTCTTGGAGGCACTTAGAACATTTTGGATGCACAGGAAACAATGAGAACTCCACTAGAACCAGTGTAGTAGCCTGACATTCTTAAGATTCCTGATTGTGCCTGAACTTCAGTGGAAGAAAGAAGTCCTCTTTAGATAGACACTACTGTCAGAAATGAAGGTTGGGCATATCTCAAGACCTGCCAGGAGTGCTTTAGAAAAGCTTCTACCTCTTCTGTTCATTTCTATAAGCCTTTGGATTCTGCACTTAACACCCTTTAAAAGAGTTTATTTTTTCTTTCCATGCACTTAAACTCCTCTTCAGCCTTAATGTGTACAAAAGACATTAATATAATTAAAATTCTGATTTGCTGGAACCACTGTTTGCCAAGCACCATGAGCAGTGCTCAAGCATTTTCTTCTCTACTTCTTGGTTTGTGTTTTTAATCTGTACAGTATTTAACATCCTGATATTACAGTCAGTGACATCAAATAGTTTCTTAACAAAAGAAAAAAACAGTTGAGGTGCATTTGCAAAAATTATTAACTTTTAGTTAATAAATTCAAAACATTGAAAAACATGAATACAGTTTCATTTTGAACATAAAATGTACAAACAAATGAAAATATGTTCAAAAACTTTATAATAGTACTGGTTTAAATCTTGCATTTATATCAACATTTGCATTCATTGCCCTAGAACTGTTTTTCTTGGACTCAAGTATTTATTTTCTGTCTTTTTTGTCTTTACTTTTTTTGTTGTTGTTCTGCTGGATTTAAATTATTTTTCCTTCTTCTTCTTAATATATTCTTTTCCTTTTTTCTCATTTCACAATTATACATGTAATGAGAGTAATAGAGACCATTTACACAGAGGAAGAAAAGAAATCTTGTCTGTTTCATGTGGGAATCAGGACATCCATGTACACAGCAGTACAATTTATAAGTTTTATATATGCACTCATTTAGGATAAAAGGTACTTAAAAAATTCAAAAATATTCCTTAACCAAAACAGAAGTAAAAATGAGGTTCAATTGAGATTTGTGGTATTTATATGATGTGGTCTACTGTTTAATATGATCTAGGGATATAGACTATTCTTACATCCTTATTTCTCCTATGGGATTAGAGGGCTAAACCACTGAGACTTTCACAAATAAGTTTACTGAATGGAATATATACAGTTCTTATTCTTATGTAAACAAACAGGCTATAAATTGAAGCTACACAATGGCTTTAATTGTACAAACCGTGTATTGCTAAAATCAATCCAAGTCATAAGTGCGGTAAGCAACCATCTCAGTCTTGAGCAATCTGTCAGTAAACTAATTAATTATACCAACATGGAGAGAGGAAGAGCTCCTCTTCTTTTGGGCATCTGTTCAGCATCCGGGAATAGCTGGGTTCTAACTTTGCCAGCTGTAATCAAATAAGTAAATCCTTTTTTGGTTGGAAGTTTCTCTAAGTCTTTTAGGAAGTGAGCAAGATACAAGGAGTTTTTCATTTGACTTTCAATTCAAAACAATTTGAAAGCATGTAAACCTGTAAGGACTGAGATTTCAGTTCATCTCTTAATCCTGCAAACCCTCCTTAAAAGATTTAATACTCATTTTACTTAATCCTGACTACACACACATTATGACAATACATCCACTGATTTGAAAAGCTCTAGGATTTTCCTCTTTTGCATCCAGAGAAATCATAGAACCATAAACATTTTTAAGGAAGGGACCTTAAAGATCATCTAGCTCCAATCCCCCCTTACCGTGGGCAGGGATGCCCCTCACTAGACCAGGTTGTTCAAAGCCCCATCCAGCCTGGCCTTGAAGACCTCCAGGGATGAAGCATCCACAACTTCTCTAGTACATTCCTGGTTAAGTGAGGGTCATAAGACCAAGATTTTAGAGAAGAATATGCTTCACTTTCAAAATGTGATTTGTCTCACTAACTTCAGTAATGACTACTGTTATTCTTTATTCTTTTACACCAAATACATTATGACGTTGCACAGAGAAACAGGCATGGCAATAGAGAGAGAGGGCTTGGAGACCTGTGTATATTTACTGCTCAGACAATTTGATCTGTGATATGGTCTAGATGAATGACACCAGTCACATGCATACTTCACTGAGATATCTGCAAGAAGAGATGCCTTCAAATGAACAAACCTCTAGTGAATGTCAGCATGAACAAGTTTCTCTGGGGAGGGCATGCTTACATGCTCTGGTAGGGCTGTCACTGCACCATATTACAGGGCAAACAGATTCTGATGAATGAGGAAGTCCTAATCTAGACATCTAGAATTTCCATCTTCCACCTCCTCCTCATGAGCCCACAGCTGCATGGACCATCTCTACTTAAAATTAGTTTCAGGGCCAAATGTCCAGCAGTAAAACAACAAATATCACCATCTACCCAGTAAAATATCAATCCATATTAAAGTAATTTTTAAATTATTTACGCATTCAAAATCCATGTAAAGTTCCTAGAATAACTGCTATTTTTTTAATCCCAAATACTACAGATACACAGATTGCTCCAGATCTTTATATTGACACTTAGAGTTGTACTAGGTGACCTAGAGTGAGCATGGAGATAGAAATTGGCATCTCCATTTTTCATAGATTCTTGCTTTTCTATACACTCTGTGAGAGTGTCAGCAACATCTTCAGCAGACTAGGATAATACTAAGCTGACACCTTGACTATCATAGTAATGACCACTTGTGAAGCATGAACTGAAAGCAGGAAATGCAGTGAAAAAGCCCTCCATTGTAGCTCAGCACATAACCTTGTCTGAATTACAGCCTTACCAGGCCTGATACAGGCAATGAGCCTGTATGAAACAGGCAATCAGCCCTGCTAAGTAAAAGTAAGCAAGAAGAACAAAACATAGCTATAGCAGTGAGTTCATGGATCATTTAATATCTATTTCTCTGTTAGATAAAGCAAGATCTATAGTCAATTAAAACGCAACATTGCTTTTCATGTCTGACAAAACATCTGTTCTGCCGCAGCCTGTGTTACAGAAAAGCTTAGGCATTGCAGTCCAAAGAGAGGCTGTGTCACCAAACTTGTCAGCAAAGAATAAAGTACAGTCTTTATTCCAAACAGTTTATAAAGAGCTAAAACAAATAAAGGGTTAGGACTCAAGAGATATAACATAAAAGACAGAAAATTCATTAATATTTCGCAGCTCTCTTATTAGTTTCTTTAATTTCCTGGCTTTTTCTTTGTTGACTGATGATATTGAAGATGAGGCAAGGGACAAAGCTAGTGGTGGAAGCAGTGGAAGAGGGATAAGATAAGAGGAAGGGACATATGGGTGGCAGCTAAAGTGAGGTTGAAGTGAAGCAACTGTAAGGGAAGGAGCAGAAGGGATTTCAAGCAAACATCTAAGATGAACTATAAATAAGGATGCACACAATGCAACACTTTATATCTTCAAAGCACAGGAAAAGTACGACTGATGTCAAGTCAGGCATTTCTTCCATTTCAAAGTATTTAGTCCTCAGAAAAGTGTTTATAATGGGAAAACATAAGTAAACCCTTGAGGGCAAAGGCAGTGAGAGGAGAGTCTCCAACCGTCAGGTCTTTGTACTGAGACAGTTTGGGGTTTGACCAACATGCACTACTTTGAAAATTTAGAGCACCATGACTATCTACTATGTTTCAGTGAAAAAAGTTCTCCTACCAACCAGCTATCATTTGCTCAAGCAAAAATATTGCTATTATTTCTGTGTTTCAAAGTATGCATCTGCAATGAATTAAGGTTTGTATGGTTTAAAAATTCTCATTAAAACTATTAAATTATGGAACAAAGTTTTGTTATGCACTGTTTCTACACGGATGAAATGCATTATATGAAAATCCATGGTTTGCAAATCCATGGTACACCCACATCTCATGTGCTCATGCAGGTCCATTGAGTTTAACTTTTGGGTGTGAGAAACTCCCAAATACAGAAAAATAGAAGAAATGTCCAAAAAGTAACATATAAACTGACTTCAGAATGCTTTGATAGAGAGATGAAATTAAAGGCATGACCTGTGATTCAAAATTTTTCACCTTGGGAATAATCTTGCATATTCTGCAGGACAATAAAACAAAAAAATGTGGTCAAAATCTATGAGGAAAATTGGGCAAGTTTACGATTTTTGTAAAAATAATTACTAATTTCTGCCATATTGCTATAACTTTTTTCTAGAATCATTCCTGCAGAATAGCAGTGTCTGTTTCCTGCTATGACTACTATTCCTTCAACAATCTCAAAAGAGACTGTGTAACAGTGTGTGCTGAAGGCACAGAAGTAATTCAGAAGTCAGAAACACCAGTATCCTTGTAGGAAATTCTAATGAGGATCACTCTTGTCAAGTTGGAACAGGAAAAGTGACAAAAACAAATGTGCTAGAGATAATCAGGCGGGAAGAAGAACTGGAGTTTACTCAAATATTTAGAAACCTTAACAGTGAAAATCTATTTGTTTTTAATCAAAACAGCAGACAAGAAAACACACATAATCTAGTAACAGAAGCACAGTTTGAGCTCTGCAAACTGAAATAAGATTGCTGGTGTCTGGGTCAAATGCAGTAGCTTGATGAAGGTGAGGATGCTACATCTCCATGACCCCAGCTCCAACCCCCAGCAGAGTTGGAAATGTATTCTTTCTAAGTACATTCACACAAAGAACACAAGCACACATACACACTGCATACATACATACATGCATACATACATATATATATGTATATCTACATGGCTGACAACACAGATCACAGACATACTCAGCATATGATAAATACAGAGAACACCAAGAGTCTCATCTACCCTCCACCCTCACACACACAGAGCTAACTGGGACTCACACTCATGGACAGCCAGCTCTTTCCATGCTCTTGACCTTTGAGATTAACACATTCCAGCTCCCAAGCCACTTCACCTACCCTTTATCTTCTCCAGCCTGATCTTCACTGGTCATATTGCACTCAGGCACCCAGACTTATTCCAGTTCCTGCCAGCTCAGGGACAAAGGCCCCCTTGTCATCCCTAGTCCCACCTCTCTCAATGTCATTTGGTTTCATTAAATCCATTCTTTCCAGTCCCTAAACCTATGCACGCAGACCCTCCAAACCATGGTGTGATTAATTTCTGCACCCAAATCCCATCATACACACATGTGCACATACCAAATACGGAGGCCTCATCCAGGAAAAGAGCTAGAAAGAGATTTAATAACAAGGTGGGATGGACTTCACTGATCAGGCACAAGGAATGACCAGACAAATATATCTACCAGTAACCATTTATGTGAGACTGGCATCTCTTGGCTCCTTACTTTTCCATTTCCCCACATTTATTCCTCCCAAATCAACTCACACCATCCATTTTCTCATCTTTGGTTCATCCCTTAAATATCCCATAGAAACTCCCATGTGAGAAAAAATTCTCTTCCCCTGCATGCCATAATATGTCCCATCTCCCCAGCAGTAATCTCCTCAGCCCAGAAGATGTTCT
Source organism: Notiomystis cincta (assembly GCA_013398075.1). Classification (NCBI taxonomy): domain Eukaryota; kingdom Metazoa; phylum Chordata; class Aves; order Passeriformes; family Notiomystidae; genus Notiomystis; species Notiomystis cincta. Next base: position 136,569 of record VZRX01001242.1, read on the forward strand.
GACACTGACCCCCCTGAGGCGTTTCCTACCAGGTCACTGGGACTGAGGCTGTCATGGGACAGCTCTGGGAGATGCCCAGACATTGTGTCACTTCCTTGAGCCTTTAATTTGTGTTCCCACATGACTTTAAGCCTTTGTAGTCCTCCAGGTTTGTGGAAATGGACCTCTGTGATCTGCTGGCCCCCAGGATGGCCTCGGCTCCCCCAGCTGCCCTTGTTTGTCTGTGCTCCTTTCTGGGTGTGCTGATGAGCTGTTCCCACACAAATATTCTAAATATGTTATTTAGAATATGATCCACATCATATCTTATAAAAAGAATGCAAAATAAATAATAATAAAATCATAAACAATGGAGCTGGAGGGGATCACAAGAAGTTAGTTATGCAATTAATTTCTGAACTCAATGATATAGTGTACCTAAATTTTTCCACAAAGTGTTTCTATTATTTACTTCCACAAAAGGAGGCATTGATTAAGACTTTCCTTTCACAGGCTATTACAGAGTTCAAATAATTTTGCTGCTAGAAGACTTTTAATAATGTTTAGACTCAGCTTCACTGAATTCTGTTTTAAGTTGCTGTTGTTCATGCTGGCCATGGAAAACTGCTTATTTATATCTCCTATTTTTACCTTTCTGTATCCTGCTGTCATAGCTACCTTCAGTCTCCTCAGCTCTAGACTAAACAAGCCTAATTTCTTCAATTTTTCTTCAGGAGTTATGTTTTCTAGACCTGTAACCATTCCTGTTATTTTCTTTTGGACCCAATCCAATTGGTTTGTACCCTTCTTGAAGCATGAAGCCCAAAACTGGTCATAATATTGCATCTGAGGCCTAACTAAAGCCAAACAGAATTTAACTACTTCATATGTCACTTAAACAATGCGTACAATGTTTATGTGTTTCATTATGATGTTTGTCTTTTTGTGTATATAATCTCTAGAGTAAACTAATTTTGTTGATCATTTCCATCTTGTGATTTGTTATAATCTATAAAGATCCTTTTTAGCAGCAAGACTGCACTTTCTCTTATTCTCTAACCTCTGTGCAGGTAAACCTCTAAATATTTGATAAAGCATTTCCACATTTCAAGAAGTAATCATAATCTGCAGCAATCACTTGATGTTTCTCTTCCTTCTTGTTATTACCTTGGAAATATTACAAAGAACTGTACTTCCAAACAATAATTACAAAACTAAAGTAAGTTTGCTAAAATGCTTCAGTTTTTTCTCATTAGACTAGGGCTTAAGAGAAGGACAAAAAAAAATCTGTTTAAAGAATGTACACATGATCTAAATTGCATTATCCACCAATTTCAGCCTTTTAAAAGTTTTATTGTCTTTGAGGTAATATATACAGTTCTATAGTTCTACTTTTGTTAATTTTGCTCAGGTAAAGGAGTATTCACTCTTTACTGCTGTAAAGGAAATGAGAGAACATAGCTAAGAAAGACAATTCTACAGACTTGATTAATTTTTCAAGACTTCCATAGTGGCTGGAGAGGAAGAGACCTCTGTCACAACATAAAACATCTAAACTTGGAGTCCTAACTAAGTTCTGAGGTTCGTACCTCTACTTTATTTTTGTGAAACTGAATTTGGAATATTCCAACCAGCTCTGGGACCCACAGCGCAAAGAAAACATAGAGCTGCTCAAGCAGGTCCAGAGAAGGCTCACAAAGATGATTAGAGGGCTGGAGCACCTCTTCTATGTGAGGAGCCACTGAAGGAGTTGGGGTGTTTTAGAGGTTCAGTGGAGTTATTTTAACAAAGAAAGGCATCCCATGCTGTTTTAAATTTATACAACTTTAAAATAGTCTAGTTTGTCATAGTCATGAGCAGAGCGGGAGCTTCAGACAAAGATTATTAGAGAAGCCATCCCTTTGAGTTACAAGGTACAGAAAGGACGTCCTTGTTTTCTAAACTCCTTCTCAGAGAGGAGCCTGGATGTGGCTGGATCCAGTACTGGCCCCAAATTTTGTTAGTGATTAATGTCTAGAGGATTATACAGGTGTAATTGAACCCTTATACAACTTTGTCCTTCAGCATCAAGGATGGCAAACCAAATAAATTTGTATAAATAAAAGGAATTATGTATTTTAAATTATTATAATAATGATAATGAGTAGGAAATAAATTCAGCTTAAGTAGAGATCAATACTCCTCACCCATACCAATGACTGTAGTCATATCTCTTTCACTCAGCCTCAGAGTGTAAATTTGAGGGAAGGATCTTCACCCATCTTAGGGGGATAAGTTACAAGTCCTTGCTGTGCAAAAGTGGGAAAAGTGGGACCAGCTTTTTGTAGTATAATGTGTCAGTTAGACACATTTTTTTGGATTATGTGTTGTCAGGCTTACTCAGCAAAATATCTTTTACAAAATGCACTTCAGCTTTGTGCTGAAAAAAGTGTTACCCTCTCTGTGGTTTGTCCTGGTCAGCACCTCTGACTCCCTCTCCTGTATCAGTGCCTGCACAGCCTCTGCCTTGCATGTCCTCATGGTGGGTCTCGTATGTTGCTCAAGTTGGTCTCAGCGTTCTTCAGCACTAAGAACAGAAGACTATTCTTGTTCAATCTTATCACTAATAACTTATAATGAGGCAAATTCTGAGCTGCTGTATCCCCACTTAGGCAGATAATTATGCTACAGTAATTTGCTACTTCTAAATTTTTTGCAACTTAAGCTTTTACTTACATCTTCTCCTAAGTCCACATGTTAAGCATCTGTCACATTTATGACACTGATTGTTTTTTACATAAAATCCAGCAAATGAAGTTTGGTGGGAAACAATTTTTAAATGTAAGAAAGAATTAAACTGGCTGAAATATGTACATTAACGCTCCATAGCTGAAGACAGTGTGACAAAGTTATCTCTTCTTAACAGATCAGAGGTTACATCTTGTTCTTCATAGAAATAAGTTTATAGTAGTTTTCCAAGTAATAGTAGATTGGTTATGAAACATCTGTATCTAAGGGCATCTTTGAGAAGGATAAATTCATAGAGGGCAAATTACCCTGTGCTACCGTAATCCAGCAGTAGAGTAGAACAACTCTGCTAATGAGATTTTTTAAGACCACATATTTTATTAAAGTGTGGAGAACTAAAGTGAATTTGAATACTTGCTAAAATTACTCCAATATTTATAGAAATATAAATATAATAGAACTTAATTCCATGTTGGATGTCATTTCACTCTATCTACAAAATCAGTAGAGCTCTCTAATCTCCAGGCACCTCCCTCCCAAATACCTCTTACACTTTAGTTGATTTTAAACATGATACAGGTATCAGTAGGTCTATTCATGTTCTTAAAGCTTGGAATATACTTTTGAAAGGAGTGAGGAGTCTTTCATAATGCCATATTTATGAAAGGTCAGAAAAGTATGTTTCTTTCAAGAATTCAGACAATAAAAGAAAGTAGACCTTTAATTAAAGTATGACAGTGCCACTATCTCTAACTTATTATCTTGTGTTTAAATACAAACAGCAGTGTGATATATAATAGCTCACGATGCTGGAAAATTCTACCAATCTCCAAAAATAGAAAGCTATTATTAAATTAAAATGGTCATATAAATATCAGAGCTTCATTTTCTTTGCCCATGAGATTAACATTAGTTTAACCTCAATTTTTCTTCTGTGTAGCATGATACAAATTAGTGCTTTTCATTATTAGGACACATTTTCTTCTCATCAGTTGCTGCCCTTAGTGAAAGAACACTTCCCTCTAGCATACAGATTGAATAATTTTCAGTTGCAGCATAAATAAATGCCTAGAAGATGTCAGCTGAAAATCTTAGTTATTTCCTAAAGGTGCAGGTGCTAGAAGTGGTGTAATGAAGTAGAGACAGCTGCAGCCACAGGCTCTGGCCAACTGGAATATGTCTTCAGAGTGACATTGAGCATAACAAGACCTCACTATGTTTGCTTCCAAGAATGTTATCACTGTGGTTTTAAAAACAGCATAAATCAAGAGACGTGCTCAGAAACTACAGCTGAAGTCACATTATCTTTATTATACCCCTATATATTTTCCTCATTACAACCTGAAAAATGTTGACATAACCACTCATGCTCATCTATAATATAACTAATATTTACACTGCCAGAAAGAAAAATGAGAATAAAAGTATTGAAAAGCTGGAATTAATCAAAAAAACCTGACCCACTGAGTTGTGACCAACTAGATTCACTGAAACTTTAAAATCTCAGGTACAGGTAAATTTTAATAAGTCTTTCTGAAACTAGCAGGGAATAACAGATGAGTCATTGTCATTTACACATCTTTTCTTCAAGAAAACCTGCATGTTGAATCCTATTTTATTTCATGCCTGTGAGTGACAAAATCATTTATTGAGACTGCCATTTAGGAGAAGGAAAAATTAGCACTGCAGATACTGAGTATTCAGTCTTCTGCTCTCTTTTACAGGGATTTCATGAAAGATATGGTTTTATTTTTAGAAAAAACAAAACCTGTTTGTGACTTATATGATCACTTTGGCTAATACAGCAAGTTGCAAACCAGTAATTATTTGAATGATAAAATACCTTTACAAAAACTTGGGTTCTTCAAATTTTTTTTTAGATATATTGTAATTACTATCCATTATTAAATACTTGTGCAGTCACTATCTTGGGCTCAGCCCTCTTGTGTGAAGATAGAGCACTGGATCCCAGGGATGCTAAATATTCACTAAGTGTTAACACTGCTGGCTAATCTAATGGTTAAAACTTCAAATGGTTAAAGCAGGACTTTTAAAAACACTTAATATTCACATGGTATTTACCTAAATCTAGTTATCAAGGAACAAACTTTAGTTTACCCATTAGCTTTCCACATTTTTTCTGCCAGATATGAGATTGGTAAAATCCATTCAAGGGTTTATTTTTGCTAGGGAGATAAAGCTGATGTTCCTAAAGCCATCTTCACAACATATCAGCCCAAGGAAGTAGTCACTTTTATCCTACACATTTACAGCTAAACGCTTAGGTCAGTGTGATGTAACAGGTGAGAGAGTGAGTAGTCCCTTCCTACTCAGCTGCCACACACAGTTTTGTAGATCTATTCCTATAGAATATTTCCTATAAGGAACTTATATTCCATTACCCTGGCATTGATAGTACATTCAAAATTTTGACTTCAATGAGGGATGGACAGGAATGGAAATAAAGAGCTTCCAAATTAGTGCATATGTTTTCTAAAATAGAAGTGGCAATAGGGCAGAATCAAATTAAAACGCCTGAAACTTCAGTTCTAGTGTAGAAGGTATCACTATGTAAATGTCCTTGAAAACAAATGCAAATTGGCTGTGATTTTGCACCAGAACAAATTCCTTTTAAATACTGCTTTTCAGCAAGGTTTGTGCATGTTTATGCAAATTAAAAAATCGGCTTCATTCATTACTAGAAAAAAATAATGTAAAGAAATGTTCAAAACTACATGTAGATTTTCTACCTCCTACTAATACTCAGAGTTTAAGGACTGCCAGCAGTGGCACTAAGTAAATCCTTAAAGTAACCAACAAGCCTTGGCCAAACAACAGTGCCAATGAATAATAAATTGTTCTATAAAGAATTATAATTGTCCTTTTCGGCAGACAGATGTTACTTAAGGTTTAAAAGGGAGAACTTGCACTGATGATCCCCTTAAAGTTTTACAAATATCCCTTTTCAGCTGTTCAGGATTTCAGAATACACCAATCTGGATTTCACAGGACTAACAGGGATAAACACTTACCTACTCCTAACATATATTTCTGCAAGATAAAGAAAAATGTTAAGCAATCCTACCACAGGTTTTCATTGTACAGTGAGTCAGTTCCAGCCCCATATTTTAAGTCAAAGAAGTGCATAACTTGTCCCCTTCCCTTTCTGATATTTGCAGAGGATTCCAGTAACAAAAGACTGGTTTAGATTATTCCATATTAAAATTCTCAGCATATAAGTCCAGTATCATAATGTTATGGGAATTACTGAAAAAAACCCTAAAACAACAAAACAAATAACATACCCACAAGCTGACTGATTTCAGCAGTAAAGAGCTGCTAGATATGATTAGGGTACAAACTGTTTCTTATATCAGAAAATGTGAAGAAATGTCAGTCTCTTCTTTAACTGCTCCAGAAAAGACATCTTTTCTCGTACTTTTAAGGGCAAAATCCACATCTTTAAAGAATATTAACTGATCTCCTACTCAGTGGTCCTTCTCTAAACTTCTGCTGTGTCTCTTTCCCTCTAGACTCAGCAGCTCCTATGTCCTGTTGGTGCAAATTCAAGGAGCAGAGGAATTTTCCATCTCCTTTCCAAAGTATTTTCACTTTGACTTTTAAGTGCAATACCCATCTATCTTCAGTGTTTCTCTAGGCTATCCTGTCCTGAAGAATTATCCTACATCTAAAGCAAAAATGGCAATTTATGTCAGTCACAGACAGAGTATTTTTGAAATCTACATATGCTAAGCACATACATCATCATAAAAGAGCTATAAATTCTGTTTTAACAACAATAAATGATTAAGCAATAAGGACCAAAATTATTGCAATTTCCCTGGAGACTACTAATTGGTTGGAAAGAGCTGAAGACTTGATTTAGTTTAGTACACTATTTTGGGATTTTTTTTTTTTCCCCTTCTATATGTATATATTAACTAAGCTTATCATCATATAGTACATCTGTAGTTTTGAGGGAATTAATTCCCAGTACATCAGATGAAAATCAATCACATATTTGTTAAAATCTGAGGTGTAGGACTAGGAGTTACAAAAGACCTACATACTGTAATTTTCACTGTGTGCACTCTCACAGTCACATACAAAACTAAGCAATTAACATTGAAATCAGGAAAAATATTATATATATGTGCCTACCTAAGGATAAAAATTATGTCACTAGATTTGGGTTTCCTTCCTTGGATGAACAGGAAATCTATATTCTTGTGCACATCGCATTCTCCAAAATAATTATCATTCCAAAAGCAGAGAGCTGACAGCTGGTCCTTGTAGTAGGTGTGGTAGCAGTGTTTTCCAGAGGTTAATGCTTAAATTTTTGTTAAAGGTCTGCATATCCATATATTATATTCAGGACATTTATTAGGCAGCACTTGGTAAAAAGATTTTGTTGGTTTATGTCAATTGCTTCGAATTTTTTATTGTTTGGTTTTTAACCAACTATGAGAAAGAAATCCTGCCAATTTGAGAAGTGGAAATGTAAAGTACTCACCAGCACACTATTTAAGCATAAATCTGTTAAATCTGCCTCATAAAGCCTACTGTGACGGGCTACCAAGCCCACAGATGTCAAGGTCTCCAGGTCAAAAGACGGAGGTGGCTGCCCCATGCAGTGGGTCACAAGGCCCCTAAAGCCAGAGAGACCTCCAAGGCCCATCCCTGCCTCTCCAAAACCCCCTGCCAACTCATCAGGCAGTTGATCCTATAGGTTGAAAAATAACTTGAGACATTTCTTGCAGCGGACATATCCCAGGAAATCAGGGCTCCCTGTAGTTTAACACTCATCAACCTGTCTCAGCTGGTTCGTGTTCCTTATTTTAATGGATGAGGGGATAAGAAATTATTTTTGTATCACCTTATCTGGGCAAGTAACATTTTATCCAGATGCAGAATCCCATAGAGTTTTATTGTGCATATTAGATAAACACAAGAAAAATGGACAGAAATATGTTAACTGAGAGTGTACAATTCTGGTAATGAATACATTGCATAAGCAGTACCAATATTTCATGAATGTAATTCTTTCTTCTATGAAGATTCCTGTGTTTAGTAGATAATTTTGGTGTAGTCATGCTCGTAAACATACATGTGGAATACACTACTCTCAGTTTATTTTTTTTAATCTGAGAAACATAAATCTTCACATAACTTGACCTCCAGTTGAAATAGTATATATCTTTTATTCATTCAAATCATGTCATTTCATAAACTTCTGGGGCAGTTTTTCTTTACTCTTCACTGATTTCCATATGGAAACCCCCTTTTAGGAAACCAAAACTCAAAACAGTCCTGAAGGAAGCAATGTAGGTGAGTAATCCACCCTTGAGCTACATTGGTTGTAACACTTCTCCTGCTCGGAAAAAACTCATTTCCTCTCCCGATTGCCACTTTATCCAGCTATTCTGTGTCACATTCTTAGGACTGTTGAATGGTATGTTCTGTTATATGCACTTTAACTGCTGTTAAATATTAAAATCCTTTAAAAAAATTATGTAGAAAAGCTGGTCAAATTTTGTGTGTGTGTGTGTGTATGTACATATTTGTATCCAAGTTCTTCCTCTGAAGACAACTGAAGTGTGTATGCATGACCATATGCATGTAACAACTGGAAAGATTTTCATCATTAATTACACCTCTAAATTCAGAGACACCTGGAGGACAACAGGAATTAGATGAAATAGATGAAAAGAATAAAGGAAAACAGCACAGAGAAAGAACCCTTTGTAACCCTCTCTCACTCATTTTCTATGTATTATACCTATAATTACTTCCCTGATGATAAAAAGAAGACATGCAGGAGAAAAGAAAGAAAAAAAATATATGGACATATTAGGAGAAGAGGTCTTGAGGTGTATGTAGCCTCAGTGATAGTGAGCACCTCTGTGGAGCAGGCTGAGCAGTCCCACCAGCCTGCAGGAGGTGTGCTCCTCCCTGGAACCAGAGGGGACAGAGGGCTGTAGCCAGGCTGCTCAGGACTGCTCCTGCCCTGTGCTGATCCACAGCCCTCTGTCGGAGCTGCAAAGGGCCAGAGCAGAGTCAGAGTATGAGCTGCAAACAAACATCTCAGTCCAGTGCTGGAACCTGTTCTCTCCCTTACTCCTTAGCAGCGTGGATACACCAGGGTGGCTCCAGCCACCACAGACAGATGCCTTAGACAAGGACAAAAAGGGTGGTGGGGAAGATTAAAACAGTTCTTGGGTGAACGAGAAGAGTTACAATTTTATTGTAAACAAACTGCAGAATCACAGGTATGAACCAGCTATTCAGACAGCACTTGAATAGTGGGAGGCATCAAAGAATGGAAATAAGTGTAGCAACACCAGAAGCCAAATTCAAAAGGAGGCCTTAAATGGATGACAAGTGCTGTGGTGTAAACTTCTCAGAGAAAGCAACTTTTTCTGAATTTTAAAAGGAGACTAGGCTTGATAATTTTAATAATGAGATGCACCACCCACCAAAAATAAATATCTCATTTAAAAATAATTTTACAACCAGAAGCAACCACAAGGTATTTTAACACTTTCCAAAGCACTGTTTTCAGAGAAAGCTTAACCATAACAATATTTTTGGACAGTGGGCATTTTGTTTTGTTTTGTTTTTTGGTCAGGGTATTGCTGAAAGGGAAACCACAGTCTGTAGAATGATAAATAAATGATTTTTTTTTTTTATGAGAGAATGCAACATTCACACTAATTGTTAAAACTTTGTAGAACTTCATGAAGCCTTAAGCTTTTTTTTTTTTTTTCAAAAGAGTTTCAAACTCAATTTGTTCGAATTTAGCTTTCGACAGTTGTAATGCAGGTACTGTTAATATTATTCCTCTAATCTGCCAACCATATGTATGCCCTTAAAAATAAAACCATAGAAAATCCACCTTCTGGCTTTCCTGTATCTAACTCCAGTTTCCAGCAGTTTCACTAAATTCTTCTGTCTAGTTCATGCTTAACAATGCTTACATACACGTTGCCCATATATAATTTTTAAGAACATTTTGGGGTTTCGGTATGAATTTGCTTTCAGATGGTGAGAAATTGCTGAGTAAATTCTTCTCATTAGATTGTATTTTCATTATTCTTTTTATTCTATCCCCATAATGAAAATAACCCTCTCACAAGCAGAAGTTTCCTTCTAGGTTATGGCAATATTTTCAGTGGAGAATAACATTAGTATGTTCTTCAGTACAGTGTGTCTGTGCAATTGGAAGACATCCATTTTTCTCCTCCTCTTCTAAATTTCAGGAAAGTTAAATAAAATGTCTTGGTCATTGATGTCACAAAGTTGGATTTTTCTCCATCTTCTCTGGTGATTCACTGCTTTTGGATTGAATCTTTACTTTGCTGGGATTGTTTGCTGGTTGCTTTCATGTTTGCACAGTTTTTTACAGGGGAGGAGTAGCCCTTTTTCTTGTGAGTGGTTTCACATTGCAGCTGCTGTTTACTGGTGGTCTCTGTTGCCACTTCTCCCTCATTTGCTTCTGGTTTTTGGAGCTCTCCCAGCAAAGTGGGGGGAAAAATTATATTCTTGGGATTTTTGCTGGGGAGAGGGAGAATAGGAAGGGGAGACTTTTTTGTTCGTTTTTGTTCTTTTAGTCACTGTTCAAACTGGGTACCTTACAGGTGAGTGAGAAGGATCACTAGCATATGTGCATCATGTAACATTCCAACACGTGGCTCTGGGGAGTTTTTGTAATGTTTTTTTTCAAAAACAGTATTAACAATTAGATATAATCTGTTGTATTCCAAAATAAAAAATAATTATTCAGAAACACACTTTTATGAGAAGTGGATGCAGGTAAAATAAGGAAATCAGATTCAAATCAATTTGGGGTATGGTTTAGAGTTTGGCTTTGAGGCAAAATTAAGGTTAGGTTGCACGATTGTCTTCACACATAACAGTGGCAAACTCATGTACAATTTCTTCCTTCTTGGAGCACAATCTGATGAAAACAGAATTTGGTTGTGTCCAAACTGGAGCTACAAAAAGCCCATTCTAATATCATATTTGACCCAGGATCAAAGCCACAGTGGTAGGTTAGAACATAAGGTTCACATTTGATCCTTTCTTTCTGATATTGTAAATATTTGAATGTGAAGTTCTGCATTTGGCCCATCTCTATCCAGAAATGATAGTGAACCTTGCCACTGGTAAGGGAAGGCTCTCCTCAGCCCACTTCAATTTAAACAGAACATATCCAGTAAATTAAAACCACTAAGCAATAGGAAACACTTTTAAGTGAAGAAATAATAGTCATGAAAACATCTTATTCTGGATCTTCAGCTATCAAAAAGGACCACTATGCCATCTATCTCATCATTTACAGAAAATGTAAATGCAGTTTTACCACCACCTGATTCTATGGTAAAAATTTTGTCACATCAAATTCTCAGACTCAAAGACCATTGAAAATTGTAGCCTCTGACTGAGATGTGGATGCAGAAACTCACTTCTCAAAAGTGAGGTGGCAAAAGAATCTCTAAGGAGTCTTTTTAATAGAGATACCAAGCAAACACAAATATTTATGTTTATTTTCTTTTTAGTGAAGGGTTCTTAACTGTTTACCAATATAAGTTACTTTCAATGAAAGACGTTTTTTCTTAAATATTAATATAATAATTGTCCTGATATTTGTTTCAAGCAATTAAGGGAAATCCAGACTTTCTGAAGTAACAAGTCCAATTTCTGGTTCTGCCTGAGATTTATGTACTTCATACCCCATATTTGAATGCTTAGTTTCTCTGTTGCTGAAAGTTTATACTTCGTTCACCTTAACTTTCTTTTTACTCTAAAATTCCACTCAAAGATACATGTTTTCTAGGATAAGCAAATATTTTCAGTGAATACTTTTTGTGGTAGTTGGAGTCTTGAATGGAATTTCTTCTTCAAACCAGGAGTTTCCTGCAGTTCAACCACATTCTTTCACTGAGGCTTGGAATAAGATTAAAATTTCTACATATTTAGGAATTTCAGTCCTGGTCTACCAGATACTGAGGAAATACTGTATTCAGTGGGATACTTAGTGTCCTCCACAGACTTCTACAAAGTTGGATGGTTCCCCACTGTGTTTCCACTCTGCACTGCCTTTTTGAAACCAGCTTAGACCTCCCAGTCTGGTCTCCCTTCACCTCTATTGAACTTCCCAGGGGCAGACAGTCTTCATTTCCTTTCATGAGAACTGCAACCATCTTCCATGTGGGAACTATCCACCCATTTCCCATTGTTCTTTCATGTCCTGTGCTTCTGAAATCAGATGAGTCACCCAAACTGCCTTTCCATCTCAATTTCACAGCTTATCCTGACTTCACTGATTCTTGGATCAATATGCCCAGAGAGGTGTAATCTCCCTTCGAGTGGTCATTTCATTTCAGTTTATTACTTATGGATATGCAGTTTTTCTCCCTGGGTCCCACTTTTTGATAAGACAACCTCACATTTCCTCCATTCACCATTTTGGTCCTTTGTCTCAGGTTCTTTCCCTCTTGTGCTGGCCTCAGACTCCCATTATAGTACTGAGTGGCCCTTGTCCCAGCTGTGTATGAAGAAAACAGATTTTCCCTCCACACTACATCAGCACAGGAAAGAAAGCTTTTTTCTATCATTTCACATGCCACTCTTCATGAAAATTTAGGAAACTCTTACTCATTCCCAGGATGAATGACAGACATCTTGAAAATATTAAAATCACAAAGCTAAAATTAATTTAGCTCCAATTTAGGCATCTAAATGTAGTTAGTTCTCTGACATACTCACTATAAACTCCCATCTCAGTCTAAAAGAGATGATCATCCTGCACAGTGGTGGATTCTCATCATCAGTCACAAAAATACAGGAATATTGCATAGCAAAGATCAGAATTTTCAAATTACCCTGCTTATTTCAATATTGGTGGTACGAGTGGTGTAAGGGGAGAAAAGTTAATCAGACTTACATGAACAAATAGTTCTCTCAATGTTATTCTTAGAAATAAATGAAGGTGGGTTTGTTGTTTTGTTGGATTATTTTTCACTCCATAAAAATTACCTCAGATAGGAATTTTTACTTCAAGTGTTGAAACTAGAAAAAGAAGAATCATCTAAAAGCAAGCATTTCTGGTGGAAAGTCAGAAACAAACCCAGTAATAAGTAGTGATAGCAGATCTGTCTAGAAAATATTTGTTGCTGTATAGCATACAAAGCTGTAGCTCATTGAAATATATATGGAAATGCGGAGGGATTAACGTGATTTTTGCAACTACCTCTAGCTAATAAATTCCTCAGCTTTTAAGGACAGCAGGACAGTCTTTATGATGAGCTGTCAGCAAAAGTTCTAGACAAGAAAATAAATTTGGGCAACACTTTACGTTCATAAAGGATGCACTGGATCACCAGAGTAATTTTTATTTCCACGCGAAAGACCGCACACGTGAATGCACACAAAGGGCATTAATTTTGGAGGAAAAAAAAAGAAACAAACTTGCAATTTTATGCTAATGTATCTTTAGAGACATCCAATGTTTAATAGGTTCTTGTTTAAATTTCAACAAAATTAATTTCATTTGGCATTACTAAAACCATGTTAGGTTCAAAATATTAATTATTACTGAAATATTTGTAATCTTGATACTAAATTTTGCCATCAATTTGAGTTTTCAGGGGCTTGATCCTGAAATCTCTATATTAAAATTGTGCTGGGATTATCTACTTGAAGATAATTTCTGAAGTCTCTACCACAAGATTGTGCTGGTTTTACCTACCTGGATAAGGACAGTTTTGTGCACGTTGGTTAGAGAAATCATGTTTCACATTTTAATGTCTATGGGTTAGTTTTGAAATAAAGAAATATTTTAAAACAAATACATTGCTATCTGCTCCTGCTCCTGATTTTCAATTTGTTAAAAAATGTGTTTGTTAACTAATCACTGTTTATCATCTTATGTAATATCCAGACAGTCAAATAGGTTGAGATGAGATCATCACCCCAGCCCATCACAAGAAGTCATTCATATAAATGCACCTGTATTTCAAGTAACAGGCTTCTGGAGAGGAGGGCTAAAGATAAACACTAATTTTGGCTAATCCTGGGTGGTCTCTTTACCCATTTTAGATTAAGTATGTTTTTTTCACAACAGGTGACTTTTTAATTGTTTTCGTATGGCAACTCGTTTATTCTAGACGTTTTTGTTTGGCTCGTGTTAGTTTTGTAAGTTAATGACTGCGTGACAACATGCTGAGTACAGGTGGCAAAAAGGAAGATGAAGAATGTGGATACTGCTTCATATGCAGTATGCTCTACTGGTGTAGAGCAAATCCTGCTTGCCTCGATCCTGTGGGTCCTCCCTGGGGTTCATGGTTTGGAAAATGGGAAGTCCTTACCTCTCCAAACCCTGGAAGTGTCTTCAGAAAAGGCAGGGCAAATTCAGAAAACTCTGAAGCGATATTCAGTGTGGGTATCACAAAGCATAATTTTTGTTTTCTGGAATGCCATATTCCCTTGATGTACACATCAACTACACCAAAGCTTTCATCTGGTTCACTAGATTTTCTTCACTGAGTGGGCCAAGGGGAATGCTAGTGATGAATTGCAAAATTCTTCTTCATCATCCCAAGTGCATGCATACATGTTATGTCTTTCCTATCATCGTCCTGGCTTCTCTGCTGTTTATGTCCCAAATCATCCATCCTAACAAAGGAAACAGCAGGAAAAAGCCAAGAATTTCCTGGCAAGATTTGGTAGAAAAAACTATTCTCATTTCAGATATAAAAAGCTGAATCCCTGTATCATGGCTTACAAATCACCGTTGGCAATAAACAAAATAACAGGGCAGAAGCAACAACAAAATAATTAAAACCAGGCAGCACAGACTATGCTAAACTGCAGGACAAAAGCTACACAGACAGTATCAGCTGTGGAAGAAGCAATTAACCTGGCTAATGGGTCTGATACTTACATACCTCCCTTTCTGTCACAAAAAGCATATGGTTGCAATTAGCTGGCGTAAAGGAAATTCCATCTGAAGCCCCTGGTTTCCGATTGGGATGACCTCTGGCCCGGTATGAAGACAGTTGGAAGTATTTGCTTGGTGTTGGTTAGCTTCGTATGGAGTGGGCGGGGGGCAATTTGAGCAGATAGGCAAGGATTTGCCAAGTGTGTTTAATCTACAAAACTATGCCTTACCACATAACAAACTGAGAGAGCATTTAAAGCAAGTTGGAACTAATGTAAAACCCCTGCTACTGCTACTGCCAGTTCCAGAGTTGTTAAAAAAATTCCAACCAACAAAGCAAATGAAATTCACAGAAGGTTACTAGTTTTATTCTCATCTGGAAGTATGAGTGCCACAACAGGTTCTCAGTGGTGTAAAATGTTGGTAAGGCCAAACTTTTCCATGTGTTAGACACACTCAGATCCTTCTCACAGAATATACCTTAAAAGGCAGAAATATTACAACTTTTACAGGTCAAATGGGCTGTCATCTGCTCTGTCTCACTTCCTGCTTCTTTCTCTGCTTTGCCTCATATGGTTCTGTAGGATGCACATAGAACTTCTCTTCCTAGATTTTCAAGTGGTGGTCATCTATCCAGTATGCCATTTTCCTTAGTCATCTTTTTATGAGAAAAAAAATATTCGTCATGTAGAAAAATTTATTTGCTTGAAGTAATAGTAACATTTTGTAGCATCTTTATCACATGCAATAAAAGTGATATATTTATCTTTCAAATTCTAGATATCTGTCTAAAGGTTTCTAAAAAACTCTTAAGTTCTAAACTTCTGAGGAAAAATAAGGTACTCCTATTTCATTCTTTGAAGACAAAGTGGGTTAGTTTTACTAAGTTCAGTAAGACTTTTCTATTATATTTTTTGTTTGCAAATGTACATATGGAATGACTATGTCCAAATTAACTCAAAATGTATATTTAACAGACATGAAAAACAAAATCTCTGGGAGTTTTGTAGTCAAATTTGCTACTGGTTTTATACAGTTTAATAAAAAAATCACATCTATTATGTAGGTATTTATTTATTGCACTTCAGATATGACATGAAAAAATCTGGGAATCCATACTTCTAATAGATTACTTCTATTGGAACATACTAATAGATGTTTGTCACCTTAAAGCACTCAGATTTATGTGCAAATAAGTGATTGTTGGTTTTTTATCCTTTTTTTACCAGTGGAACTTAGAACGACTCTTTAGTCTTGTCATGTAAACAAATGTAAAATATTTATGTAGCTCAGTATTATTACTGTTATAGCAGAAGTTTGTGCTTACCTACTCAAAAAACCCTATTCCTTCAGTATTTCCATTCATGCAGATACACTGGAGTTATCCAAAAACAAACAACAGTGGAACATATTTTAGCTTTTCTTTTTTCGGTGAGGAGGAGGCTGGAATGATGCCAGGTAATGATAATCATCAGTCCTTCTGGGGCTGTTTTATAACTTTGCAGCTGTATTGTTGGCTACAATTTACAGTCCCAGAGATATTGCTTTATCTGTTTTTGTTTTTCCTTTGGATCGGAGACACTATTCCTTAAAAAACAAAACAAAACAAAACAAAACAAAACAAAACAAAACAAAACAAACAAACAAAAAACAGAAAATAAAAGAAAAATGAAAAAAAAAAGAGAGAGAAAAAAAGGCAACTTTTTAAGGAAAAGGGGAACTGTAGCACCTTTCAGTCAGTGTAATGTCAACACCACTTAGGACAAATTTCGAGCATTCACCATTTTTAGGCTATTCCAGCTGCCTGCAGTGTGACTTGTTAAAAGACCAGAGCATGAGCCATAAAATGTTTCTGTGGGTGTTAGTTAACAATTTGCAGGTGCATATCATCCCAGTAAAGCTTTCAAATTATATGCAATTTATAAGCTATGTTTGAAGCTTGTAATGGTTATGTCTGAGCAAATTAGTATCTTTTCTGGTTTCAGTGTTTGAGAGTCTCATCAAATTTGTGGAGTAGGGGACAAGAAGGAGTGGTTGTTTCAAACATGCAAAGGTCAGACAAATAGTTTATTGCATTCAGTTTTGTTATATGTGCTGAGGCAGCACTGCACCTGGAAGGGGAGAGGCAATCAGTACTTCCCTGAATGAAAATTGAATGGTTTGAGTGAAACAAGGAGTATTCTACAAATTTTCACCAATTATGAATCCATCCTTTGGTGAAATTTGTGTTATTATTATTTTTCTTCTGTTTTGCTGGAATTTGATCTTTAAAATTTTGGTTCAAGTGTAGAACTGAGGACTAGCAGTTGTAACAATTAAAACTGTCATGGAATATTTAACATGTTAAATGTATGCAACCCTGCTTTGAATAAACCATTTAATCTTCTCCTTTCTCTCTATGAGATTTCTACATCATGGTTTTTACCAGGTAGCTCCCAGTTGGGCAGCTGATGGTCTCAAATAGCAGAGGAAGTTTGATGGAATGGAGCTCCAGAGTCTTGCTTTCTGATCCCAAAATGTGCCAAAACAATGAAGCTGCAAAGCCCATAAGTGTAATGTTGAGTGAACTTAATACTACAGAAAAAAAAGAGTTATAAATGTTTATACATTATTTTTCAGTCATTTAGATGCACGTGGACAGTAAGAGCACAGGTGTCTGTATCCAAAATAGAGTCAGTCGCTGTTTGCATGATGTCCTTAAGAGTGAAGCAATACATCACTGGATGAAGTATTGATGAGAGGGGAAAAAAGACCTTTAAACTTGTAGTTAAAGGAATAGGCTGGTTACTTTCTAGGCTTTAGAGTGGGTAATTATGTGTGTTCAGGAAGCATGAAACGCTGGCAGTTTTCAATGGAAAAAAATATGGGATCCTAAACTAGTGAAATCTTTTGTTTATATACATACACTTGTATCTGTATCTACGCACACACACACATATATAAATAAATCTAAACATATATATTTCAGTGTTTAAATATATATAAAAATAGACTGCATTTGGCCATGCTTCAGCATAAAAATGGTACAAATTATATCCAGTTTAATGCTATCGAGTTTTAGAGTGAGTAAAATTATTTTAAAGAATTGTAATTAGGTTGTTTAGTGCTGCTAGCTGTGCAATTTCAATGGGTTGCCACTCTTCTTTTCAGGCTGGTAGTTCAGTAACAAAGAAAGGGCTGCATACCAAGACAGACAGGTGTGTGTATGTTGACACAGAGTCAGAGCCTCCAGAGATGCAATGGTGTACCACAAGAGCAGGTCCTTAACAGAAGAATGCTGTGCTGTGTTTAAAGATGCTTCAAGCATCCTTGGTGATAACAGCAAAAGTTCAATTATTTCCAAAAAGATTACTCCTGAGATAAATGCCATCAAAGATAGCAGCTGTAAACAATGTAATCACCTCCATCTCGGAAATACATGTTGAACTACGGGTGTCATGTAGAAATTGAGCTGTGAGAAAAACTAATAGGATGCAGAAAAAAGAGGTAGGAGTGGGAGTTTAGGTATTATATCTCTGTGGAAGATACATTTTCACAGAATAATTGGAAAAAATATTTTTTGTTGTAGAAAAAAATGAAAACCAAGCATAACAAACACAAGATCAAATTTTTTTCTAAACTGCATGATTGTTCTTATCTCTGAAAATATTCCTTCAGACAATTGGGCTTAATTAATAATCAAGCTCTGTATAGCCATAAAAAGTAATTGCTACATTATTTAAAATAAAAATAATTCTATCTCACTAAAGAAAAAAAGGAAATTATTCAAAAAAAGCTATTTATATAGGGCTATACTAATAAATATTTTCTCCTTTTTAATTCTAAAATTTAGGGTACTTCTGAAGGTAGGTGTTAAGGCTTTTACTTCATCATAGTTTTAGATGATCTGAGTAATATTTTAATAAGAGTTTTGATACTTATCAGGTGGTGCTAAAAGTACATTTTTATTTTCATTTAGAATTCCTATAGGAATAAAAGGGGAGAGTGGGGCATTCTTAGCCTTGAGATATATCACTATAAATTTTAAATTACTTGAATTTTTTTTCTAGAATTTCTATGTAAATTTACCATAAGAATACTTTGATATTCCATGCTTTATAAAACAACCTATATTGTCCTGGTTGCACTGTAATATTTCTGGGTATAATTGACTAGCAACATTATTAATTTTAAAAAGAAGCTAAGAAATTGTAATAATACCTGGAAACAGATAGATTTTCCCTTCTGCTTCAAGTATAAGAGTTCATCTTGAGACATAAATAACGAAATTATTTGAAAGATGAAGATGGTCATGGGAAAATAGCTGAAAAAGCACAGCAAAGTGTCATCTTTTTTTCTCAAACACCATGCTTTCTTCCCGTGCCTGGCTATTTTTATTTTATTTTATTTTATTTTATTTTATTTTATTTTATTTTATTTTATTTTATTTTATTTTATTTTATTTT
>VZRX01001242.1:155799-180240 GCA_013398075.1 Notiomystis cincta
TATTTTATTTTATTTCTGCTGTTTTAAAATATTTAACCCCAGAACTCCACTGAGAAATAGCCTTTCTATTTCTGACAGGGCCTGGGGACATGCAATGGGACAGTGCTGGGCAATCTTTCCTACAAACAATCATGCAACAGCCCGGAAACACAAATAACACATGTGGGAGACAGCTACACGCAGATTTTCAGCTCCACGCAGATTTTCAGCTCATTCTGCAAGAAGACTGAAATGTAGCATCGTTACCCTCACTGCATTCCTTGTAGAGTGAAACCACTCAGGATTCCTTGTCTTTGTAAAGCATTTTATATCTGTTTTTAAGGAAAAAAAGGCAGAGAATTACTCTATTGCCATAGAAATTCAGAAGAAAGTTTCAGGACTGTGTGCTTTACTAAAAAAAAAGCCAAAGAATGAAAGAATAATCCAGCTGGTTTTTTTGGTTTTTTTTTTATTGGTTTGTTTGGGGTTTTTTGTTTTGGTTTTGGTTTGGGGTTTTGGGGGGACTTTTTGTTGTTTGTTTTCTTTGGGTAGTCATTTCACTGGTTTTGGTTGTTTGGGGTTTCTTATTTTATTTTATATTTTTGAAAGATTATCATTTTATGGTTTCTTCTGGCTGAGTTACATACTGAAAATTTAGTTTGGACCATAGACTTCAGGTCTCAGGAACGTTTTTACTAGAATCTTGTTTCTCAGATTTGTCGGAATTTTAACATCTCTAAATTGTTCAAACTTCTAAGAATCCTTCTTCAGCTGAAATGAATATGCAATCACTTCAGGACTTATACAGTTGATATTCTTAGAAATTAATCTTTTCCTTCAAGTAAAAGTACACAGATAAATAAAAAGTCCCAGACTTAGACTATTGATAACTGAGCCACACGAACTGGTTAGGAGACAGGGAAATAGTTTTTTACAGGAAAAGATGTTCTATCAAGACGAAACATCTTATATAACAGAAGGTTGTAGAATCCTAACTTTCTTCCTCCAAATTAGAAGACAAATCTCAGCATGATTTCAATTGCAAGTATTTGTCTTCCATTTATTATCTGTACTGTATTCTAAAGAAACAAAATATGTCTTTCAGAAATCTTCAGATGATCTCATGTATATAAATTCTTGATCAAAAATCTGCTTTCATATTCAATAGGTTTGTGGTTTTGGTTCAACATACATTTTTATGAGGAAAGAGCACTGCTACAGTCCTCTTTTCCATTAAGTGGCAATTATTCATCTTTTCAGAGGTCAGTTTTCTCCTTAACTACACTCCTTATATTAAAACCCTAAAATTTATATTAAAAGATGTAAGTCTTTTATTTAAAAAGGAAAATTAAATATAAACTTGGCAGATACAAATATTACAGGTTTCCTATCTGCTGGCAGAAAAGGGTAGGAGTGTTGAAATATTTAAGTGTGTGGCAAGATGTGCTATGGATGAGAGGATTAGAAGTATTTTGGGAACACTCTAGAACTTGTTTTCAAAGGTTTTGATGTCAGGAAACTTGTTCTATTTTAGAAAACATTATTTTCCTTCATTTAAAGCATTGTTTTTCAAGTAAGACATAATTACTAAAATCTGGGGGGTTTAAATTACTGGGAGATTTAGCCAAGCCATCAATAAAATTTTTGTGTGTGTGAAAATGAGTCTTGCTCTATTCCTAAAACTACTGAAGGATGTGCTCTAGACATTTGTAGAGAAAGCCAGACACCTTCCATTTTGCCAGAGACAAATTTAACTACAACCTCAGAAGGTTCTGAATTATGTTGTAATTTATAACACACATTCTTAATTTTCTCACATTCTGCTGCCATATGTATGTGAAGGGAAGATGAGGAAATAAATATTGTCTGACTATAAAATAGAGAGTTGGGCCCCTTTGGATCACAGGGTTCAGATGGGCAGAAAGATCCAATCCCAACTCAACTGATTAGGATATTTTGTTAACTATCACTGAGACTGAAAGTGATGAAACTGATGGTATTTACATGCCAGTAGTAGTTATATCCTGAATTTATGAAGAATATACAAATGTTTTATTAATGTACATTCAGACAATTAAGTTATACATGCTTTTAGAAAAGTTGGGGTTTTCTTAAATTCATTTGTTGATTCCTGAATATTATTGGCATTTATGTCAGGAACACACATCAGCTGCAACCCAAGTTTCTCAAGAACCAACTCTAAGTCATCCTCCAGTTCCTGAGGATGCAAAGTCAGAGCAAGTTAAGAGTATATATAATCTACTTAGTTTTAGAGATTGGATAAACAGAATCTTTTTTCATCAGAGACCTATAAATTCACAGTGAGCTTTTCACAATACTTCCTACAGTGATTTTTACAAGTAAACTTGAAATGTACCAGAGCTTGAGACCTCTCCTGTGTTTCCTTTGTTCACACTGATAAGTGCAACAGTGATTTCAGACTTCTGGGCAACACGAGAAGCAATTTACACATAATCAAAACCATTAATTATTCCCTCTCTTTTTCAGACTTTTTGTTCTGTTGGTCTCTACATTGTTGTTCACAATGCTAAAACATTTTGTAAAAAACTGCACAAAAATAAATTGGTAGAATAAATTGCTAGAAGCAATGGAATCTTATTCCTAATATGTTAAAAGTCATAATAGAGTCAAACTAACAACCTGATATTGACAGCATTTGTCACTAGCTTCACATGGAAGAATGTAAAATCAAATTAATGGAAGGACTCTGTGTCCACTTGTTTTAGCTGTAACTGCAATTTTCCTAATGTTGAGCTGGCTATCCTTGAGTTTTCCCTTATATGGTATAACCAAAACTCTGCATAGGCAATAGTAAACAGTAAATTTTATGTGTAGGAGACCTTTTTATTATGCTAACAAAAATATATATGAAGTACAGGCCTGGTATGAAAGCAGATGCCTTGGAAAATGGGCACACAAGATGCAGGGGAGTGCAGGCACAGGTTGTTTGGAGTCAGGGTACAGACTGATGCTGGAGACCCCATAGCTCTAAACAAACCACCAGTGATCACTTACTAAAATGTGGGTCTGGACCTCAAAGAAACCAACCATAGTAGCAACATAGAACAAAAAACAAGTACCTGCTAGTGTAAAATGCACCATAAAGGGTAAAGTTTGATTCGCCATGAACTTGCAAGCAAGTTAACACTAGAGAAAGCTCTAAAGCCATGTTGGCAGATATAAAAAGTGGATCCTGTGGTAAGAAAGATGAAATTATCAAAGTCCTCCAGGTGGAGGAATTAGGATGCTTCTGATTCACTGTACCCTACCCATATTTATAGTAATAGCAGTAGTAGTAATAATAATAGTAATAAACTTCTTTATGTTAATATTTGAGTCCTATTTTTTTTCTCTTTCATTTTCTCTAATAACTAGATCTGTACTAATATCAATTCTGTGATTAGACTTTAAAATTTCAACTAGATCAGTAACAGCCTCTTGGATTTTCATATAACATATATTTTCACTTTTGTTCATAAATGGCTTTTGAACAACAGAGTGCTCTCCAGGATTCTGGTGGGGATGAAAAAATCAGAACATCATGGGATTCCTTTCTGGGCTACTTGGGTGAGAGATGAGAAGTGACAAGACCCATAGAGTGAGGATACCCTTTAATAGGTGTCGCAGTTTGGACAGGTGTTTACCAAGAAAGGCGGGAGCCTCCCTTGGAATGAGAAATGTAAACACCCCTTCCGTCCGAATTAGTAATATTTTGAAATTAAGGGGCTCTAAGGCAAAAGATAGGGAATAGGAATAACAAATCTTTACTAAGTATTTGTATGAGATAGAACAGGCAACAACTGTACCGGTGACACCAAAGCAGACCCAGAGAACCCCCTGGCAGCTGCTCTCAGGTGTCAGGCACCTTCCCCTTGGTGCAGTTCCGGTCCCGGCCGGCAGGGGCGCTGTGGCTCCGCTGGGCAGGGCAGGTGCGATGGTTCCCCCACGGCTGCAGGGGGCGCTGTGGGGCAGCTCGGGGAGCAGACGCCAATGGCGGCTCGGCCGCAGCGATCCNGTACTGACTATTTGCCTTTCTAAGGAGGAAAAAATTTCTCTTAAAAAACCGTCGACAATAGGTGAGGGTAATTTCCTGTCTTGCTAAGACTAGAAAGTGTTGTCTTGTTGGGTTTGGAAAAGCTGGTTACTGTGTGTTACAGGGTTAGCAATGCAGCCACATACAGATGTGGAAAATAAAGCAGTAGGTTAAACTCTATCAAGCCCCTAAAAGACTGCTGCAGTTATAATAGAGTGGAGAATGAGCTTCACTGACCAAATGTCAAGTTCAGTAAATGATCTTTAGAAAGGCAAATTCCTCAATGCAGCTTTCACATGAACCGTAAAGAAATAAAATCTACACCTATGTTCTTTAGCTATTTGACCACATTAAAATCCCCCTTTCTTGCTACAGCCTGTTACCTCTTTGTTATGCAGTTAGTGAATGCATTTTAATAGCTCATTGGGAAGTTCATAAGAGGATCACGTGCCTAAATGGTATTCTGACTATTATTTTTAACGTTTTCCATCTCATTTAATTTCTTTCCTGCTGAAACTACTAAAATGTCTGCCAAGAGTACACTGACAAATGGAAAGCACTCAAACAATGAACATCTCATCCAGTGTTTAAAACATAATTAGGGGATTACATGTCTTCAAGAGTAATGCTCCTTTTTATTAGTCATAAATTGTTCATTTTTATGGATTTTATTACCTCATGTCAGTATTATGTTTTAATATTGTAAAAGTATATGAATATTTCCAATTCTGAACATTCAGAGCTCCAATGTTAGTATAAAACAACCTTCCATCATACCTTCTAGAATTTATTTCTTGTCATTCATGATCAACAGTTTAGATCAATTAATACAGGTATGTTTGCTACAGCATGTTACTACATGTTGGTTTGCAAACTGTTTCAACAGAGTTAACAGGAAATACATGAAGTGACTTATTTATTAGAAAGGTTCTCAGCTTCCTGGGAGAGGGAAGGGAAATCTGTTCAAGTTTCCATAACTTACTACCACGTTCTGGCATTTTACTCTCTCTTTCATAAATTACAGAGTAATTTACTGTATTTGGTTATCTGGTTCATGAGATACTTTGTGCATTTGCTTTCTTGAGATTATTCTGCCTCATTGACTAGGGAAAGAAAAACAAAATAGCAATCTCTTTCCCCCTAAGATACAATATTTGGAATATGACAACCACCTTGGACAAAAATTTAGACTTGCTTTTTTGATGACTATAATTTTATATTATTGGTAGGATTAAAATAAGCCAGTACGTTGTTGTGTACATGAAATAACTACAACACAAAGTATCCACTTTTTCCTCTCTGTCAGCATAATTTCAGTCTTCCTTGGGTGCATCCTCAGTTGTCAATCTACTTAAGAATGGCCATGGAGCCACACTGATATATGGAAATGGACTGAGTTGGTACACAAGCTAACCAAGCCATCCTAGGAAATATAAGAAGTGCCCATTTAGTCTTTTTAATAAACATCATACACACCTTTATCAAACGTATTTGACAGGACAGAAATAAGCGATACAACTTCCTGGGCTTGTGCGTTTTTGGTGCCACAGGAAGGATAGATTGGTATATTTTTCTCAGCTTTGAATTCAGAAGTCATTATGGGACCATTTAGCATAAAAATTTGCTCTTAACAAGTTCTTCACCAATTGGAATCTGTGTTTTCAGGATAACAAGCAGAGAAGAAAAGGAAAGTAAAAAGTTATAAGGAGGAATGCAGTGAAAATAGCAAGTAGGCAAAGTCCAATGTTAGTAGCATACACAGAGAAATTAACAATAGCTCTTTCTACTTGGAGCTCCTTTTTGATCTGTAACTTTCAGTACTGAAACTTTATTTCCCTCCCTAGAGTGAAGACTGAGGAACAGCTGTTCCCATAAAGGCAAGCAACTTTCCCTTCCACTTTACTGTGCTTCAGATCCTAATCTCCAAATCATCCCTATTACACAGACAATTTAATTATTTTCTCTCTCTGAGAATAAAACAATTAGTTTTGTCCAGAATGAAACCTAGTGTTTTTTTCTTGTTTTGGGAAAAGACTTTTCCACATACTATACCCAGGAAAGGGAAGGGAGTTTTGCACCTCTACTCCATCAGTCACTCAACACCACCGAGACCTTGTCAGATCTTTCACACTCCAGCACCTCCAGGTACCCTCACACCATTCTCTAAAACATGAAACACATGCTCTGCTTCGTTAGAGAACATTATTCTGGGGAGCCCTGGCATAATTTCAGATACTTTAAACAAGAAAACAAAAAGAAAACAAAAAACCAACCAACCAACCAAACAAAAAAAGTTCTTACATCTCTGGGTCTTGCTTCGTGGCCCCTGTGCAGGAAAACACAATCAGTACTATAGGGCCTATCATGGAGCAGTGTGAATGCAAACTGATCTGACCTTTCTGGAATATGATCCAGAGATTGTTCTCCAAGTGGATAGCTCTCATAGCGTAGATCTACTAAAGAGCTCTCAGACAAGAGACAGAATCATAAAATATGCTGAGCTGGAAGGGCCTGAGAAAGGTCATTGAGTCCAACTCCTGTCCCTGCACAGGACCATTCCCAAGAATAATGCCCGAGAGCACTGCCCAAACACTACTTGAACTGTCTCAGGCTGGTGCTCTGACCATTTCCCTGGGGAGCCTGTTCCAGTGGCCCACTACCCTCTGAGTGAAGAACCTTTTCCTGATAGTGAACTTAAACCTCCCCTAACACAACTTCAGGCCATTTCCTCATGTCATGGCACTGGTCACCACAGCAAAGAGGTCAGTGTCTACCCCTCCTCTTCTCCTCAGAAGGAATTTTCAAACTGCAATGAAGTCTCCTTCCAGTCTCCTTCAAGCTGAACAAACGAAGTGACCTCAGCTACTTCTCATACAGTTCCCCCTCAAGGCCTTTCACCATCTTCATTGCTCTCCTTTGGATGCTCTCTACCAGCTGAATGTCTTTCTTATATTGTGGCACCCAAAACTAAATACAGAATTCAAGCTGAGGCTGCCCCAGTGTGGAGCAGAGCAGACAATCCCCTCCTTCCATTTATTTCTCTTTAGCAAGATGTTTTGTACAGAAAACTAAAGAAACAGGGAGGCTTTTTTAAATGAGCACATAAGGTTTTCATCACTAACTTCATGCAATGGAAAAAAGACTGAAGTCAATGTTACCTAATTTGTCTAGTTTAATCTTTTGTCTACATGCAAATAGATTGACAAATCTGTGGTATAAGAAAGAACAAGCATCTGATTTATATGGAAATAAGTTTGCCTAGCAGTTCCTGGAAATTTTATTCATATGGTCTTTCCTAGGTTCAAAAAACTCCCAAGACCTTTAATAGAAGTCACTTTCTCTAATTAAACTGGATTTAAAAGAAAATGTAATCTATAGAAACCTTCTTTATTAATGATGACAAAGCTCTGTGTGTATAAAAAGAATTTAGGTCATTCTTTCATGTTGTGCTATTAATACAACTTTTTAAAATATATGAGAGGTACTTTTTAATGTATTATCACTAAAAGCAATGATTTTAGAGCAGGAGAATATGAGTCACCATATAAAGAAAAATGTGATGAAGGAGGAAAAGGATAATATTAAAATTTTTATTTTAAACTATACCAACCCTTTAAAGAAGTATATCCATCTAAGAATAACAACATATGTACAATTTCCTGATTCTCAGTTATTTCTCATAGCCTGTTAGGAACAAAAATACAGACCCTGTTCTCAGAAAGACTGATACAAATGGAGATGAAGGGTCTAGGAATTCCACCATCCATTCTATGGACAAAATCTCCTCAGTAAGGAACAAGGAGAAGAAAACAGGAAAATCATGTGGTACAAAACATTTCCCCTTGCAAGAGGACTGTGCAGTTCCTCCAAAGAAGTGTCTGCCATTTAATGGCTTTTCTGTTCAGTAAGTGTGTATGGCACTAAGGTACTGAATCTAAAATTCAGATACCTAAAAATAAGAAATTTAAGTCTGAATACATTTATATAAGGTCCATGTAATAGGCAATTTAAAAGGCAATTCAGCTTAAACTGAAATAGAGACTTAAAGGTATAAGAACAATCTCTGTTTATTTCTCTCCACTCACTCACACAACAAGCCCAAGGAGATTTCAATGATTAGATATCTAAATATGGAAGACAGAAATCCCACTCTAAATTACAAGCCACTACAGCCACATACTGACTTTCATATATGGACTAATTCAAGTGCCTAGCCCCCCACTACAAGTGTATGTAAGATTTCTATAGCAGAGATACATCCCCCCTTCCACTCTTTCCTCAAATCATAAAAAGTGAGAGATAAAGGAGGCACAGATCAATCTCATAGCTACATGACAGCTGCTACTTATAATTTTACCAATGCAACATAGTCATAAACTTAGCTTTACGGGTTAGCTAAGCCAGGTTTATGGCTATTTTTCTTTGTCAGACTGGAATAAATCATCTAGAAGGTACCACAATGTTTGGTTGTCAGATGGTAGGTGTAAAAACTGCAGGACAAGTGCATTGTCCAGCTTTCCTCTCTAAAAATGGCACGTGACTGAAAGGTTATTTCAGTCCTTAATTCTAATTAATTTCAGGTGTTTGTTGGTTTGGGAGTTTTGTTGCTGTTTTTGGGTTTTTGTACATAATTAAAGTAGGTTTTAGCTAAGTTGCATTTCCTCAGATAGTTAGAAATACGATCTTTCTGAGCAAGAAGTGCCATGAATTTTCTAGTACTGGAGGGTTTATTGCTGTTAGCTGCATCATGCCAAATCGATTACATATGAAAGTCAATTCATCAGATGGCAATATTGTAATGAAATATGCATACAAAGAACACACTGTGTTTAGTATCAAGGTACAAATCCTTATCAGAACTAGTGTGACTGTATTGATAGAGTACGGACAAGGAAGTGTCATAAGTGAGTTAGAAGGCTTTGAAAAATGAATCTTCAACTTTTCACAGCCTCTTGCTTGGCAAAGTTGATTCGTTTTAGTGCTAAAGAAACATGACTAAGATAAAGCTGCAGACTGATATGTGTGCATTTTCCCCTTCTCTAAGCAAGGTGATAAAATATGTATTAGCTTTCAGCCCGATCAAAATCGAGGAGTTCAATAGGGAGAAGAGGCCTATTGACATATATGTTTTATAAAAGAATATATTTGAACTAGCAGCCTTCTAGGAAATACCACTAAAAGTTATTCAACCATCTAACTGAACTTATATCGAACCATTTTCCTTTTTCTTCTCTTTGAAAGGTTTTGCAGAAGCTCAAGAAAAAGTCAAAACTTCCGTGCTCCTGAATAATGAATGAAGACTGTTCCTCACTTCAGTAAACACTGCATTTTTGTAAAGAAAGAGAACAGCTGGTGCATGAAATCAAGCTTTTGAAATCACACATTTCAAGAAAAAATCTCTCAAGATACAGTTTTCAATAAACATCAATCTACAATCCTTTTCTGCATGAATATGGAACCTATTAAAGGCAGGAACATCAGGTTTTTGTGCATGAGGTGTGTTCGCCCTAGCAGAAAGGCTGCTTATTCCTCTGGGCTCCCACAGTCTTGTGGAATAAAAGTGGTTTGTGCATCAGTGGTTTTCTGTGGGCTCCCAGACCATGTCAAACAGCCTATGACATGCTCTTCATTCAGTATATGGGAAATATTGCTTTGCAACCTGGTGCCAGGAAGGGACCGTAGCCGGGGGAGGGGGATATGGGGGCCTAAAGATGCCGACAGTAAATGTACATTCCAGAGAGTGGTTAATGGTCAAGAAAATCAGGGGTTCACTGAGGCAAGACAGAGAGGAATGTCCAACTTGTTCTTTTGATTGATGGTCAGCAGAATGCCAAGGATCAAGAGAAAATAAGCACAAAAATACATTTCAGTGGGGAAAACAAGGCATTAATAGTGAATATCATGCCTAACACTGATGATGATTTATAGTCTGGCTTGCAGACAAAACCACCAATCTGGTACTGCTAACAACATGAGAGGCATGGAAAACTCCAAGGCCTTTTTCAAAAATGATAGAGTACACAACAGCCACAAAGTTTCTTTTTGAGGTTTGTTTCCCTATCATAATCTCCTGTAATCATTCAATTTGCATCAACCCAGAAAAATTCTAAGGTGCTAGTTTAAGACTGAAACTGAAAATATTTCTGGTCAAGAAATACAGTTTCTTGCGTGAGGCAGAGTAAATCTAACTTCATGATGTGAAGTAATTTGGTATGAGGCACTTACACCTGTGGAAAAACATTTATGTGACAGGTTTATGTTCTGACAGTAAATATATGACAAAACCTGTTTTTTTCAGGTAGTACATGGTTTACACATGATAATTTATTTTTCTGAAATAAATGAGCTTTAATATTTTTAATTTTTTTTATTAACTATGATAAAATGAGCACTATGAAATATCTTGCTCATCAGCTCAGTTCTTCCTTTGTCCAAGGAGATTTGAATAGCAATCTCTCAGCTTGAAAATATCCCAAATGTCAGGTAAGAGGGTCATTCTATTAAATGTTATCTCAATCTGTATTTAAGTAACTAATAAAAAGTTACTCCAGGCAGCGAGATTGAGGGAGACATTTGAAAATACTTGATGATTAGGCAATTTACCTGAAAGGTTATTTATGCTGTTTCAGTCCCCATTCTGAACTGGACAAAGGTGTGAACTGTAAGCCTACAAGATATTCTTAGGACACTTATTTCAACCTTTCCTGTTGACGTTGTTCCACTTGAGATAAAATGCTCAAAATATGATTGAGGTGGAGAACAAGATTAGCTCTCCAGCCCTCTAGCTAGGACACTTGCTCAGGAGATGGGAACACATGACTCTCTCCAGTAAATATTTAATTGAGTATATGCAATGGAGCAGTGTCAAGATATTGAAAGAGCTCTTTTATGTTAGTTTAAGTTAAGGGCAAGCATTTATTGAAACAATTCATGCAGAAGGGTGATCTGAATCTAGGTTTTTCACATCCTGCCTTTTACTGCTTGAGTCCCTGAAGGTATGAGTACTTCCTCCTCTTCTAGGGTACTTGAGATTGGATTTTTTTTTTTTCAATATTATAAATAGCCACTATTTTCTTCATGGATTTCTCAATCAGTGGCGCTATCACTTCTTTCACTGTTACCACAAACTGACATCCACAATGGAAAAATGGTGTTGAGTTTGTATTTGCAGCCCCTGATTGCCTGGAACAGAGCAGAAATGTATAGTCATTAAAAAGATAATGGAACTATTAGTTTGTTAAACTAAACAAAAATAGTCTCATTGATTTTTGAGAGTATTCACAGATATCATACTGCAGGAGAAGCACCAGATACGCTGGAGTGCAGGGCTTCTTATTCAGAGACAATTCTACAGGCTACAGAAACAAGCTAACAGGAGCCTGATAAAATTTAATAAAAGCAAATGCAGGATCCTCTGTCTGGGAAGGCAGAACACTGCTCAACAACCAGCTGAACACAAGCTATCAGAGTGCCCTGCTGCAGAGAGAGTTAATTCAGGTCTATTGTAGCAAGAGCACAAACAATGGATTAAGGGAAGTGATTGTTTCACTGTATTCAACATATGTGGATCTGTATTTTCAGTACTGTGTCTAGTTTTGGGATCCTGCTTTTAGGAATGACTTACTGGAGTGGAGGGGGACACCTATGTAATCAGGAACAGGCTGTAGAAGGACAGAGAGAACTGTGCCCATTCAGCCTGGAGAAGACCAAGGTCAGGGAGACCTTCTGTCTGTCTGCAACTACCATAGGGAGAGAAGATGGAGACAGGCTCTTAGAAGTTCACAGCAACAGAAGATAAAGAAAGGAACACAGGCTGGAACAAGAGAAATTCTAACTATATGGAAGGAAGTTTTTAATTCAGAGAAAGGATTTTTAAACAAGTTTTCTGAAAAAAAAAATAAAAGGAATATCTGTCACTGAAGGCATTTAGAACTTGACTGTACATGGTCCAGAACAACCCGGTCTAAGTAGGTCCAGCTCTTAGGAGAAGGAGACTGACTTTCAGTCAACCTGCAGAAAGCTTTCAGTAAACTGAATTTCAATCAATTTATATCTTGACCATTTTATTTTCCAATATAAAGAATTGTAGAAAAATATTGGCAGTATTTACATTTCCTTACTATTCTTGAAGAATGTAATGTCTAATTTTTAAAATCGCTGTTCAATGTTAAGCATCCTTTTCCTACTTTATATACAATAGATATCTTTATTCCTCTCCTTATTCACATTCCATATTCTCTAGTAAATACACTAAGAGTATTTTCTTATATACATCAAGTATCTTAACAGTATTTAGGGGAATAACCAATGTAATGTACAGTATGTTCTATTCCTTGGTTTCTTCTTCCATCCATCAACAAACTGCTGCAAAATTAATAGATATATTCTTACTGTGATCTAAAGAAAGAATCTTGGTCCAGCTTTTGCATAATTTTGTATTCAAGATATTTAGCTTAAATAATTTTCAAATAGATTTTTTTTTGTTTTAACCTGAGAAGTATGTGTATGTGTGTTTAAAGAAAGAAAAAATTGTGATTTATCACCAGTTGGTTGAAATGCACAGTTCTCATGCTATGGTGGGATAAATTTGTTTCATTGTCATTCAAATGTAGAAAAATATACCATCCCTATTTTCAGATATGCACAAATAGATAGGTATATGCATATATGTTCAAGCACACAAGTGTGTGTACATATAAAAGTTGCAGAAAAAACACAAACCTCTCAAAAGTAGAATGTAAGCACTATTGATTTATTTGAGTTTTATATGAATAACTTTCTCTTTGGCTTTTATATCAGAGAAAAAATGTGTTTATATTGGCAATACTTCTTTCCATGTGAACTACACATACTCCTGAAAATGAGAGACTCCTGAGAAAGGACATACTTGGAAAACCTTTTGCTCTTACATTCACAGTTTCAAAGGGGAGTGCATTGCAGTCTACCATAACCTTTCACACAAGTTTTTTATCTTAAGAAGTACCACTTCTGAGTTCTATATTTGGAGAATATCACAGAATTGCAATTGCCCTCTCTGTCATTTCTTTTTGCAGTTCTGTTTCCAGGAGAGATCACAACCTTTAAAATGTGGGAGTGGCCTTTTCACCTTGGATTTCTCTTTTTCAGCCTAGCATGAAACTTTTTTGTCTTGCATTATGAATTGGTGATCATTCTTGCTGCTTGAAGAATCACATAGCTTGTCATTATAGAATGTTATTTATATTCACTTCAAGACCTTTTTCTGGATTTAAATTGCTTTGAATCTTGGTGTATTGGAATTTGTTATACTGTGTCAACACAAAGAAAAATACTAGCAACAAGACAGAGGAAATTTGCAGCTAGAGAATAGTGGAGATTTAAACTGAGTGTGGGAGGGTTTTCATTTGTAATACAATTTTTGGAAGCTACTTTTGGTTGGGGGTGAAACAGTCACCTAGCAGAAGATTTGCCTCAACAAGGCAAATGTACCTTTCAAATCCTTCACACGAAGTTGTCTTAAAATTCTGTTACATAGAATACATGTCTAACTTACCCAGCTACAGCATTTTCCACAAGCTTTAAGCAGAAGAATATAAAAATATCTCATAGGCTTAGATCCAGGTTGCTGTTTTGTCTCCAGGATCAGCAGGAGGTCCAGCTACTTGGAGAAAGTAGATAAACCTGGTCGCAGATCAGCTACTTGGGAAAAGCAAACCTGGAAGGAGAGAGGGATAGGGAAGCTGGGCTAACACATGAACCAGAACACTTCCAAATTTCTGATGCACAGTAAGTGCATCTCATGTATACCAAGCTTCCCTTACCCCCTTCAATACAAAGAAGACCCAAGGAAGTGTGCTGAGAGGCTGATGTAACACACTCTGACCATGTCTGCACCACAAGCAATGAGGAGAACAGGGCTTTGCAGCAGCCAAAGCCATGGAACTGCTGGTCAGCCTAGATGTTGCATGTGATTACCCAGAACTTCCAGCTTGTTAGAAGGTGTTATTCTGCTGTCAAACAAAGATGACTTTGCAGCTCTCTTAGGCAGGAGGCTGCTTAGCTAAGCCAAGCAGAAGGGTTATTAGGAGCAGCTCGCTGAGGGAAGGTCTGGTGTGTGGCTACTGCCTTCTGAGGGGTTGCATGCAGCCTATGCATGGCATAAAATTGTGGGAACAGGGAGAGACACTTGCGAAATCTTACTTTTTTCACACCTGGACTTGAGGCCCAGAGTACCAATGAGTCAGTCATTCCATCTCCATCCCTGAAACGAAGCAGCAAATATACCTGACAACAAGAGGAAATGTTGCAGTTTTGCACTCCTTTTGCCAAAAGACTTACATTCAAAAGTAATATACCTATTCAACTGCCCAGCACAGAAATCTTACTCTTCTGCACATGCACATGCAAAATCAGGGGAAAGAACAGAACACATAGATTTTTCCAGATAAAGCCACACTATATGCCATGAAAAGCAAGCTTCAGTAAGTTAGATACCCTTTGGTTTCTTTGTGATCTGTAACTATTTTGAAATTTCACGTAGTTCATGCACATAAAAGGCATATATATATATATATATATATATATATATATCACATATGCATCAAACATATACACAAATTCAAACACTAACATTCAGGAAGTTGTGCCCAGTCCCCTGTACTGAGCATCTGAGCAGTGTGACTATGCATTTTCTCTTCTGTAAAGTCTGTATCTAAAAAAATAAAATTAGTTTTGTGTATTTCAACCAACAGGTAGGATACAGAGCAAAAATACTAGCAGTTATCCAGTCTTCTTACTATAATAAACCTTATTCTTTTTTTCTCAGTAGCCAGTTACCTAAGGTTACCAGATTTTGAAACTCACTGCTTCACAAGCCTTTAGTCTTTCTGAAGATCGTTCTTGAAAAAGTTGTCAGTGACAGCTGCAGAAAGTGACATCATCTTGAAATAATACCCAGAATATATTTTTGAGGTTAAACTTTTTTCATTTACAATTTTCCATGTAGCATAGAAATAAGCATGGGATTCAGCCGACATGGAGAACATGTTGAAATTATAGAGAGGACACATTCAGATTTCTCCTTTGTTGCAACTTCTGCTTTCAGAATTTTCAATAGTCTATGAATCCAAAACATGAATCCAAAAAACTTTTTTCTCAGGAGCAAAATGATGCAGAAATGCATAAAGTAATCCAGAGAAAGTTCCAAAACAGGTTGAGATATCTTTCAGTTTAATTCAGTCAAATTAAGTAAGCCCTGATAAAAACATTTCTATTGCAAAGCCTAATGAAGAAGAAAGAAACCCAAACATTTTTAGTGACACAAGGAGTTCTTTGAGCACCAGAACTCATGGAGGTTGATTTTCTATGGTTTTTCTTTTTATGATTGACTGCAAACTTTGATTGAAACTTTATGGGGAAATGTGCTCTTCCCTTTGGCTTCCTTAGGGTTCAGTAACAGGGAGACTTAGCTGCAGCAAGCAATAACCCACAGTCATCAACATATCTAATATATGTTTTATCACTTTAGCTTTGTATTACTTAAAGAAACATCTTTGTCTGAGAGACCACTCCCTACATAGAATTTGACTGAAATCTGTTACATTTTGCTTGATTTAAGGATGAAAGAACAGAATGTGATGGATCAAAGGAATAAAAATTAAAGAGAGTAAGTATGACCTCGGAAACCTTTCTTCCTTTGGAAAATAAAATAAAATCTTTAATAATATAATGAAAGTATTCCATAGCCATAATCAAATCTGGTCCCAAATCACACTTTTTGTGTGCTGGCATATAATGCTGTCCAGTACTGATCCCATCTCCAGGTACCCGGAAATCTTCAGGGACAGGGAACAAAGGAAAACTTACTTTGAGAATATTTTTAAAGTAAGGACCATAGATTTAGAAGATGTAAAACATTCTTGGATGAGATAATTCTAATAGCCATTTATGCAGAAAAATAGATACTTTCTACCTTGAGAAATTGCCAAAGGGAAGAAAGACCTGACATAGACAAACACAAAATCTCAGAGTCACTGTAATATCACTCAGACAGTATCTTCTGAAATGATACTTTGCCATAGTACAGATGTACATAAGGATCAATACTTGTACAAATGGTTTTTATACAGTTCATTGTTCCTCAAGGGCATTTACAATACTGTCATAGGCTACCAAGAACTTAATGCATTGCCACTATGTGAAAATATGTTATTTCAAACAATCACAGCATTTCACCTTACATGTCAGACTGATGACTAATGGGAGCAAGGATGAATGCAGTACATATTTAACAAGAAATAATTTGAAAAATAATGCTATAGATCTGTGGACTATGATGTATTGCAGCTTCATGGCCTTTTAGTTTCCATACTATTCTTGCTTATTTCCATTGCAATGCAAAGCAGAAATGGCACTAAATAGAATTTTACTCAAGAAAGTTTTCAGAGAGCCAAATATGTATATAGGAAATAATACAATTATCATCTTCTTTGATAATGATATCTAAGTATCCTATCTGCCTACTTCTAATACTTTTGAGATTTAATTAATTCATTTTGAGATCCTTTTTCAATCCTTTACCATTAATTTACCATTACCAAATTATTTTAATGTGTTTTCCAATATCCAACATAATTCAGGAGTGTGCATGTGTACTGAGGGCATACATGTGCTGCATAGGCTAGCTGACCCTGATCCCTCACAATAAGGACACTGAATGAAGTTTTATTTCTTATGAGTACTCTTACTTGCATGGCTTATTTGCTAACCATAGGAGGTGGGCATTTAATCTGTTGAACATTTGTAAAACACCAAAAGCAGTGCAACCTTTGACCTGGTTCACTAAAAATGCACCCATTTCTTGTGATTTTTCTGTTCACCCAGCCTGTTTCATATATTTGTCCTGTGCCTTATGAAGCATGCAGACAGGGTACGATCTTTGACATTCAGCCACCTGTGTCCCATACTTTTTGTGTGAAAGAAATAAATGACAGGCATGGAGATTAAAAACAGGCCTCCTTTTCTCTTTCCATCTCTCTTTTTTCAGTGTCTTTTTCCTTCCTACTTTTTTTTCTTAGTTCAGGTGTTTTGCCAGATGACCTCCAAGAACTATTTGTTCTTTAAGGTATAAAAGTTTCTTTCTACTTCCACTGAAATTTTGCTAGCTGTATGTTACATAGCTTTAAATGACCAACTATCTTTATATTTTGTGAAGAAAAAAAAAGGAGATTAGATAATTATCCCAATAAAATAGACAGCAAAGGCATCATTTGTCTCAATATGAATGATGAAAGATATGTGACACTGCTTTTTCACTGTACATTACAGACAACAAAGAGATTTTTTCATCTGAACCATATTTCTATTTATCTCCTACCCTTAATACAAAAGCCTGCTGGCTCTTTCCTACTTTAATATAGGGGCATTATTAATTTTTTTCATACTTTGGATCAAAACACATTTTTAAGTGGGGAGAAAGATGTGCTAAATATATAATTTTATCTTGGTAGCACTTATTTATGCTTATTTCCATTAAGTGATGTTAAGTCAATTAAAAGAAGAATGATCTTGCTTAGTTTCAGGTGTTTCAGAGTTGTCCATCTTGGCCCAGGTGCTCCTTCTGATCCACCCCTATCAGTGCAGGAAGGCAGGATCATCTTTGTCTCAGACAAATCATTTATTGAAGATGAGCCTGCCTTCACCAGGAACAGGGAGATTAATTTGGGCTACTGCAGGCATAAGTACCTAGTGTTGTTACAGACACTTTTGCTGTTGGGCTACCATCTGCTCTTCTGGAAGGACAGAGGTATTTCTCTTTCCCATATTTTTGTTGGCCAAGTGTGGATATCTCAATAACATCATTGCTGTGTCTCAAACAAGACAACATCCTATTTAGGAAACTCAACATTTTTTTCTAGTGGTATTTCATTGAAATTAATCCTACTCACACTCTTCCAATACCACAATGAATTTCAGTAGGAACACTTGTAGGTTAGGCAGAATATTTCGTTAGCTGATCCTCCACAAACAGAGTAGACTCCAGGAGCTGTTATTAGTTTAGACTAACATTAAGCCATTGGAATTCTGTTGACTGCAATACTTTAGAGGTTTAAGTAAAAGCAAAATCTGAGTCTTATTTCTTCGACATAGGAGCTGAATATCACTTTACTTATCCTACTAATTCTACTGCTTGTTGAAAACATTCAGGAAGTGAACACAATCAAGTTAATGCAGAAGTAAATTTTAGTAACAAAATTTCTTTGTTTGTGGTATGCAGAAGTAACAAACATTTTAATTATCATTTTAAAGATAAACCTCTTTAAAAAATTAGTTCATATTCAACTTATTCAGGTCTATATTTTAGATTTCAATAGATGTCCAAATTAAGACGGAAATTATATCCTGTTAAATAGTCCTATACAAGAGAATACTTTCATTCTCTGCATACAATTTGATGCAACCAGATATGAAATGAGGTTATAAATATAAAAAAATCAATAATACTGTGATTTCATAATTAATTATTTTGTACTTCCTTTACCGTGGTGTATGGAGATAAGAAGCCAAAGATCCAGCCACAGCTGCAAGAGTAACTTAAATGAAGTGGTTTGCAAAGCTGAGAGGAAGACATTAAAAAATAAAACAGCAGTATCTCCTCACACTGCTTCTGCCAGATGGCTTCAATCCTTCCATTCTTCAACTTCTGGTTAGATAGCTGAGCCAAAATAAAAAATATACCAGATGCACTTTTTTGGACTATGTCCCATTTTATGTCCTCCTAATCAAGACTGCGTTAAGGATGAAGGAGAATAAGTCAGATATATACCATGGCTTGTACCCTTTTTTAAGAGAAAAGAACCAAAAATATTTTTTAAAAAACTAAAAATTAAGCATTCAAGCAGAACACAGGAGGTAGAAAAACTAGTCACAGAAAACACATAGAAAAAATTGCATATTTCAGTAGAAGACTAGATAAGGAGGTAGGAAAGAAGAAATGTCTGACAGTAGAAAGGGAATGACAGTTCTATTACATGCCAGAGAAGTAGAAATGTGTAGGGCACCATAGCCATACTGGTTCTTATTTCTGTAGGTGGAGGTAGACTTTACCAGTAGTGACAGAACAAGGAGCAGTGCTTCTCATTGAAAGAAGGTAGGTTTATGTTGGACATAAGGAAGAAATATTCAATGACAAGGGCAATACGAGGCTGGAATCCCTTGCCCAGAGAAGCTGTGAGTGCATCACTGGAAGTATTCAAGACCAAATTGGATGGGCTTTAAGTAACCTGATCTAGTGAAAGGTGTCCCTGTCCTTAGCAGTTGGATTGATCTAGATTGTTTTTAAAGGTCCCTTCCAACCCAAACCATTCTATGATTCTATGAAGAAAGAGTGAGTCATGCCTTCTAAAATACGATGGATCGCAATGAATGTAAAGTTAGCTAACCATTATCCAAAATACTGATGACCTTGAATTATGTGTCTTTCCAACAATGCAGGTGCTATAAAATTCCCTGGACAGCATGGACCAGAAACAACTCAGCTTGAATCCAGCCAGACTTACTGACTCCAGTTCAGTGTTTGTTATGCCAAATCAACAAGGTTTCTGAAAAAAAAAAAAAATCAGTGAATTCTCTTATATTTTTTAAGTGGACTTTTGCTGTTTCATGTGTGATTGTTTTATACCACTTTGAGGAGACTGAAAGTTTAATTAAAGAAACAAAAATTAATGACAGTATGATGCATTATGTTTTCATATCAGTCATAGCATATGCTTTCAGGGTAAGAGATGAAAATATTTGAAGGTGTATTTCCAATTGCTTTTTTGACTTATCTAACTAATGGAAAAAATAATATGGCTATTGAGAGTCAAATCTTTCTTTAAAATATATTTTATAGAACAGAAATTGAATTGGGTAATGATTCTTAATTTTTACTTTTTCTTCCCTTAATTTCTTAAGATTTCTGAAAAAGCATGTCTAATTTTGACTGCTTGTAACTGAAGAGAATAAGAAAAAGCTCAGAATGCTCTGCAAATTTGACACAGTCTCATTCCATTTATTGCTGAGAATATTAAAATCATTTGATTTCTTCTTTTCAAAACTAGTAAAAATTACAAAACTGCAGACTATTTTTGAAATATGAATCTCTTGTTAATGACGTCTGTTAAAAATATTCTAGATGATGCCAGTGAAGTTACAAGCTAAGAGGGTATTCAATCAACTTTCATGGCTGTGGAGTTAGGCCAATCTTAAATGGTTTGGAAATCTCAAGGCATCTTTTTCAAATAAGCCTGTTTAGAGGGTTTTTATGTGGGGTTTTTCTGTTGTTGTTGCTCTAATTCTATATGTCATCTCAAAGTCAGTCATTTTTGCAGAAGTCATTAAATCAGTTTTATGGGTTCTTGTACTTCCTGCATTACTAAAGTATTAATTTTTTTTTCTATCTCATTTTAGAGTATATCCTGAATGATATATGTTTAAATTGGAAAAGACAGTTTATAGACTGTAGTGAGAAGTACAGTAGCCCTTTGTCCCTGTGGGAACTCATCTTAAATTTTGGGATAACTTCTTACTCCATAGCATATCTCTTTTATAGACAACTTCTCTTTGTCATAGCCCTCTTCCTAAACCATAGCCCCAAGCCACCAAACCCTTTAAAGAGAAAATAGACTTTGCATTCAACTCATCATGCTGAAGAAAGTTGAGCCATACCACAGAAGGCAGATTTGATGTGGTCAAAAGAACTCAACGTGGTGACACAATGTCCTGTTAGGATCTGGAGATGTAGCAAGTGTTTCAGTATGCTCATCAGTTTTGCAACAGCATAATATATTTCTGTTTTGCTGAATAAAATGGACATTTATTTTAAAGTCAAATACCTCAGAAATAAGTCACCAGGATTTCAAGCTGAATTAGTGTAGTTATG
The DNA here is from genome assembly GCA_013398075.1 of Notiomystis cincta. NCBI lineage: Eukaryota > Metazoa > Chordata > Aves > Passeriformes > Notiomystidae > Notiomystis > Notiomystis cincta. The sequence goes on from VZRX01001242.1 coordinate 176,733, forward strand.
AAAGATGTGATTTGCAACTGGTTGGCAGCTGCTTTTGGTTAGAGTGTTTTTAATCTCCGCAGCATAGAAATGTGCTTCCCATAGTTAACGGATGTATTATTGGCAAAGGACAATGAAATAAATTCCAGATTCTATTCATCCTCCACACTGGTGTTCTTTATCATAAAAACAATTACTTCACTTGTTTCATTGTTGTCAGGATAAAAAATCAAGGCCTCATTTGACCCTATGCCACAGACAACTGGAGTGTTCTCCTCTTATGGAAATGATTCCTAATTTCCTACCTTTGATCCTTGTAAGTTAACCAACCATATGAGGCCTCGAACTCAGGGGTTACTTTAAACCATATCTTGTATTTTTTGCTTCATAACAGTTTCCACAGGATAGAAAAACTTTTGTTTTTCTATGCAAGACATAACCAGCTTTTACAAGTCTGGGTGAAAGTTGTACAGAAATTTTATAATATAGCTTTGCTAAAAAAGGCCAGATCCTTAGCATGGAAAATTTGGTATGCCTCACCTGGGCTAACTGGGATGTGGAGATTAACCAGAACAAAAACCAGAGATAATTCCTGGTTTAGGATATAATTGTAAATTTAGCAACATTTATAAGATCTTTGATGTCAGCAGGTCAGGCACACCTTCTAAATGAGAGAAATCAGAAACTTCTGTAAGTGACAAAATGAGAATTAAGAGGGAGTTCTTGATCCTTCAAGTAGAGATATAATTATTCTTTTCACAGGGTTTCTATACTGAACCACTATTGACTATTTTGTGTTGCTAGACCATTTCCTTTAATGTTTTATTAATTTGAAACTATCATTAGCATCATAACTGCTTTAAGTCTGACAAGAAGTTCAATTATAAAAGAAAATTGTAAAATTAAGAAATACACCTTTGTCAGTTATCAATTTAGTATCATGATTTGATTCTGATATTTAAAAACTCAAATGAAATTTCTCTTCTAGACTTGAGAATAGAAAATTTTAGAAATGTCTGTGAACAACCGTGTATTGACTTAACTCTTATACATTTTATTGTTTTCAATTTATTATTCACTTTTTCTCTTGAGATTTCTTATCTCAAAGATGGCTAAAAATTCCGATTTTGTTTTTCAGTGTGAATACTGACTAAGTCTCTTATTTCTGCATATTTCTGTAATAAAAGAAATTAAAAAGTACATTCCTTGTCTCTTTCCTGTTTATTTTCTTATTCAAGTAACTAAATATATTTGCAGAAGATGAGATTTGAAACCAAGACTCTAAGACTATGAGGAAAAAACATTTTGGACAGTCAGAATGGAAGAAAGCTTTGAGATAAACAGGGCAATTATATGGTCTGAACGTCAGCTATTTCTATACTTAATTGTGGAAGTGTGTGAAAGATTTGTTTCCCTAAAATACTTAGAGTATTCTCATTGCATTACATGAATATCCATTATAATAATTATAATTACTAATCATAGTGTTTAACTATTGCACACATATGACAAACAAGCACGCGACTTATGCTGTGAATCCTGATTTCTAAGTTTTGGAAAAAACATCTGAGTTTAAGTGAAAATGTTGTTCAAACACACTTTCCTTTAGTGCTTTCTGCTGTTTATCTTAGATTTTGTCCCTCAGCAGGCTGACTGTCCCAAATCCCACACTGATGTTCCTGGCTCTTTGTTTTCCTTTGATAGGTCATTTTATAACTCAGCATTGTAAATTCTCAGAAACAACACCCAAACTTTTATATGTTTCAGGTTCCTCTCTATTTAACCTTCCTTTTGAGGTCCTTGCTGGAACTAAGGAAAAGAAAATCATTTGAAAAGTCATGTAGTCCATATCTTTGGCTGGGTCAGTTCTTACCCACAGCATGATTCTAGACAAGGTGATTCATTGTCAGATGGAAACACATCCACCTGCATCAGCTTTTTCTGCTCTGATTTACTTCATTTGAATATTGTCCATTGATCACTGTGGATTGCAAGAGTTCTTTGCGCTTTTGGGGGTTTCTGCTGAAAACATTTAAAATTATATTTGGCAAATTATGGAGGAAATTTTGTCTAGATGTCTGCTGCACACCAATTACTGTTTTGCTGTCAAAACTCAATACTCTACCAATGCCTACCAAAGACAATAGGAGTTTGGGGCAACAAGAGAATATTCCTAGGACATATAGTTGATTTTCTTGCTCATTCTGTAAATGAAAACTAGCTTATTTTTAAGCCTGTTCTGTGAGTTGAAGCAATTTGCTTCCCATTATTCATGTTTTGTTCTATTTCCTTTTCAGATGCTGTCATGGTCTCATAAGTAACAGTGTCTTTACTATAGCCGTTGCTATAAGAGAGTTACATAAAGACAGTTTCATGCAGCTGTAACCTGTTTCACATAGTTAAACTGCTATTACAAAAAAGATGAGAGTTTTCCCCTGCTTTCTTCATTGTTAGGTGTATTACAGGTAATTCAGGATTTCTCAGCATGGATAGCTGGTACTATAGCTATGGACTTCAACTAATTTGTCCTTCCTGCAGAGCTGAGAAGCAGGGAAGTGCTCCAGAAAATCCAGAATGAAAAATATATTCTTAATGCTGGAGAGGTATGAAGCCTTAACTAAACAGCTCTGTAAAATGTGTTGTTTTTCCTTTTAGCATGAATAATTAAGGATGGTAAATATAACAATAAATGTACTTCCTTAGATTTCATGTGGCAAGAAAATAATCTAAAGTATAATATAGCAAGTAAACACAGGCAAGAAGAATATTTTAAATTTCATTCAGTCTGTTTTCTACTTTCTTTTTTTTCTTTTTTTTTTTTTTTGAATTAAGATTAAAAAAGCACATGGATGCATGAATCCACCACAAAAATGTGATCATATTTTTATTGGAGATGGAGATGTCCTTCTATATGTAACATATCTTGTGCAGTTTGGTGTTACCTGCCAAAGTACCTTTACTGAAGGCAGTATGAGATTTGCAGGACCAGCATCACAATTCTAACCAACGTTTCACCTAGCTTGAAATCAAATTTGGCAATGGTTTCACTCCAGAAAAAATGCTTTTGCTGTGCAATGCTGTTCCTGGAAGTTCAACCCCTAGGGAATCTCTGAAGAATGGCAACTGAGATGATGACATCCACATGTTAAAGGAGGATTTGGGTTGTGCAGAAGTTAATATGTTGATTGTTTAAAAAAAAAAAAAAGTCATTATCAAAGATCCTGATCGTCAGAGTCCAGATTATTTTGAGGCAGTCACTGGGCAAATGACACACTATAAAAATTGAGATGTTTTTCTTTTATTTTGAACACAAAAGAAAATTATTATTCAATTGATTTTTGGAAGATTTCATTGTCCCATGCAAACATGGTAGTATAATTATTTTTTTCAAAAAATGACCCCCTGTAACTAGGCCTAGCCTAGACATTGGCAAGAGTCACAGACTGAATCTCCAGTCCAACAAAATCACAATCATTTATTCTTATTTTTCCAGTTAGTTATGTTTTTATTATTCTTTCTTTTTCTTTTT
>VZRX01001242.1:183248-205159 GCA_013398075.1 Notiomystis cincta
TAAAATTATTTTTGCTTGCCCCTTTTTTTTTTTTTTTTTTTTTTTTTTGATGAGATGAGGTAACACCTGTACTAATTTTATTAAAGCATAATACAAAAGTGCAGACGACTGAAATATCTAATCATCACAGTGAATGAAAACAGACCTCATAAAACAAAAATCATTAAGAAAGGAGCTCCACTTCCTAATATAGGACATTTTTAAGTTCAATAATTATTTTTGCCAAAAACATTTCTGTCTGTTCTAAAGGACTAGATCTTGGATTATTTAGATATATAAAGGTCGAGGAATTAGGAATTAGGGTTGAGGAATTAGAAAAAAAAGTTCAGTGGGAAACCTAGAAGAAAGAAACTAGTTATAGTGAAATTTTCTATGAATGCCTATGTCCAAGACACCATTTCTCAAATTCTGTATTCAGATACCTGTCTCATCTCATGAAATGTAATTGCTGGTAATAAGCACTGATTGAAGTTTTAGACATTTTCCTTAATAAAATGTGTTTAAGTCAGCAAAGTTGCACCATGATAACAGTACATCTTAGTATGAATAAAACCAAATAAATCCAGCTCTGTCATTTTCCCTGAGCCAAAAATAAATAAGTTGTTAACTAAAGGAAGTCTCATAAACATCAAAACAATGAGTAACAAAGTAAAATATTGAAATTATTCTCTGAAAATTATTAAAAGTTGAATGATCTACTAAAAGAAGTAAGCAGAAAAATCAAGTCAAGTACAAGAATCAGGCAGAATGGAGCTAAAATAACTAAAGATATGTAATAAAATATTTTAAAGGAGTCACACTAAATTTCAATTTACTTTTTTAGGAATTAAAAATACAAACTGCTGAACTGCTAAACATAATGCAGCAGGTGTAGTCAGCATTTGAACTTGAAGAAGGCATTTGATACTACATCAACTGTTATAAGTACTTTAGAAAATGCAATATGGACAGACATCCTCAGCTTACAAACTAAAGCCATACGGAAAATGTTCCTTAGTTAAGTATCAAGAAGTTGATAGATGAAGCGTTAAGACTGCTAGCATTAAATCTCCCCTTTCTTATAAAATAAATCCCTGATGTGATGGGAATGTGTAACAAGGTCTTCAAAAATGCATATGGCATGCCAATCAAAAAGGTATGCACAGGTAAAGTAAGTTCTATTAATTCTTCAGTGGACAGGCTCCAAGCAAATTATGTTTTGCAAAGAAAAACATGGAGACCCAACCAAGAGTAGCCAGTGCTCTAGGTCTGAGATAACTCAGCCTTAAAAAGACTCTGATTTACTGTCTGTATTCTAAACCCACCTTCAGTCTTGAGCACTGTGTCCTTGAGGAAAATTTCATCACCACAAAAAAGTTTTTGATGAATCAACATTTTCAAATGTTTTGCTAAAAAAATCAAAGCTGTTCAAATTACTAATCCCTACTAATCTACCTAATGAGGACTGCAGAATTATATACACACTTAAAGTTGAACATGAATCTAGTTAACAATTGAATCTTCAATATGAAATAAATTGGTCATATGTTACAAGCACATATTGGAGCAGTGTCATTTCCACAAAATCCAACAGTGCCAACTAAAAGGAAAAAAGAATCACAAACCATAGATAATTTACTTCAGTTCTAGTTTTCACATTTGGAAAAAATTGCTAGCTTCTCCAAAACAGCTTTTTGTCAATTGCACTTGGTTTGAAATTCTCATCAGAAATTTCTCATGATTTTGTTTTGCCAGAGAGAAATTGGAACTTCATAGTCATATCATTGATCCATTAGCTTGAAAAGAGTTAGTTATATTTTTTACTGATATTTTCTGCATTCTTTAATTCATTAATTGTTCATTCTTCTATTCTAGTAAAGTTCAGCACATTCTTTCAGCTTTTTTCACACTGCTGTCAAAGAGTTCATCACTATCTTTGGGCAAACTCAACCACAGACAAATTAAAGCTGACTCTACTGGAACAATTCATAAATCTACCCTTTTTTTCCCACTTTTGTTAGACTGAAATGATAATCTCATTTTCTAAAAAATAATTTTCTCCACTGTTAAAAAAAAAAAAAACCTCTTGATTTATTAAGCAAGTTAATTAACCAAACCTTCTCTATTACCTTCTTCCTCAATTAGCAACAGGCAGTATCATTTAGTCTGCTCCATAAACCCATAATCCCATCAGCATATTCATCATGATCCTTTCCTCAGGTTCAATGCCTGTCTCTCCTCAGAAATGCTGCTCTCATGAAAGGCTCTCCCTATCACTACCAGAACAGATATTTCTTTGTCTCTGTATAATATACTCATGTTCCACCCCTTTCAGTCAAGTAATTTTTTTTTAAATTGTCATGTTAAAACACCACAACTTTTTTATTGACCTAATACTTCAGAGTCTCAAACTTGCTTGGGTTTGTCCTGTTATAAATGGAGCTTAGTTTGGTTTAGTTGTAATAACTATTAACAGCAGCTAAGTGACTTCTGTCTAGACTGTTTTAGTGTAGTTATGAAAATACAATGCATGGTAAAGGTCTATAAAAGCTAGGTAATCACTTAAAAATGGCAACCCTTTAAGTTAACTGAAGAGCCTTGGCTGTTGTGCAGCTCTTAAATTTTACTGGGGCTCAATGGACAGAAGTGCTCTGTATTGAGACTTCTAATTGATAATTGATATCAAGTAGACAATACTGCAGTGCTGATGTTAGTGTACCTGTACTGCTAATATTGCCTACTGTATTTTTGTTGCAATTATAACATTTTAATTGGACTGTAGGCATCATGAGTTCCCTTTCAGGGTAACATAATAACTATCTGGAATACTTCTGCTAAAATCAGTATCCTTATCTCACTTAAATTTTAGCTTGAACTACGTCATTGCTCTCTACATCCCCTGACTCGTTCCTCATTCTCTCTCTCTCATCAAGAGTCATGACCTTCTCTTGTCTTTGCTCCTCAGCCCTTTCTTAAATTTACACTGGGATTTAATAACAGGAAGTACGGCTTTTTCCCTATATAATTCCAAAGTTTTTCACCTTTTCAATGTCTGTAGGAAAAATTATTATTGTAGTCATCCCTCTCCGTATTTTTTCTTCAGGCATAGCAAGAATACTGTCTAGCTATACTTAAATCTTCTTATTCCCACTTTAAAATGCCTTATTTTAAAGGACACTGAAATTTTCAACTGGTTCATCAGCACCATTGTCTGTCTGAATATTATGTCCTGTTCCTCAGTCTGTATCAACAAGTCAACCTCTATCTATACTGAAAGTTGCCTTAATGAGGACTATCTACTGTTGTGTTTGTTAAAGACCTTGAGAGCTCTAGTCAGTACTTATTATTTCTAACCCCTATACCTCTATGCTATATGCCACACCTATATTTCTGAGTAAAAGGAGCTGACTCCTGACCCTCAGGGCAGGTGACACCAACTGTGTTACACAGACATAGCCAGAAGCTGCTGTCTGCTAGATCAGAGCAAGGGGGGGTTTTATTTGTTTGAAATAAAACAAGGAGAGAATATTTTAAGTAAGGTCAAGAACCAGATATGTGCTTAGGATTATTTCCCAGCTCTTTTTTTTCTTAAAAATACAGATACACCCTCTAATATGTTAGAATTAAAAATCATAATAATGTGAAATTTGTATTTAAGGGAACTCTTTACTTCCCTTTTTAAGAAAGGCACATTTTCTTCTGCTCTGGCCTTTGTAAAGTGGAAGCTGGGAAATAGTCCATGAAATAATTGTACTAATTCCTAGATTTATCTCAACATTTTCTCTTTTCCCCTCCCATGATCCCTTGATTTCTGAGTTTAAAAATATATCTAGGAAATTTAGTGATACTACTTGTTGCAAACTTGCATCTATTAACATCTATATGTTAATATATATATATGTTAATATATATGTTAATATATTATGTATATAATCAATTTCTAAAGCGGTATTCAACAGGATGGTCACTTCAAAAGGAAGGAAATAATTTTGATAATTTCAGAGAAGATTAACATAATTCAAAAATTTCTGGTAAACACATAGGTGGACAAAGGTTAACCACATGGGTAAGGGCTTAAACAGCTAAGCATTCAGAGAAACATATTTTGTATTTAGAAGATTTTGACTGTAAGTGCCATTTACCCTTCTAGGGGCCATTATGGGCTTAGTTTGTTTTTAAATTACTTCCCAGAAAGCAGTTAAGAATGAGCAAGAAGCAAGACTGGAGCACTGAACAAAGAAATTGTTCAGATATTACTCTGTCTATTACAATTTAAGAGTTCAGCAATTTAATGGATATAAAGAAAATAACCACAGAATCCAGTAGTGATACCTTCCTGCAAACACTGCAGTAAAGCCTCTGAACCATTAGCATAAAAAGGCCATTCAAGTCAAACACGTTAAATATGTATAATACAAAAAAAAAAAGGATCAAGAGAAAAATGCTGTTCTGAGTCCATCCCTAATCCTGCTTGTTTTGCAAAATACAGTGCCATAAAGCAAGAAGGTCATGTTCTGAGTTATTTCTTCAGCAGTTTGCAGACTCCTACAAAGCAATAGGATTTTTTCTGAAAAATCCATTCTTCCTGGGTATTTTAATCTTATTGGAACTGTTTGTTTCATTTGAATTTGAAAATAACTTCTGAAAAACTCTACATGTGGTATTGCATACCATTCCTGAACTCTTTCAAGGGGGAAATGGAAACTTCATCAAGAGGAATTAGACAGGAGTCATAGAGAGCTACACAGGATCTTCTTATTAGGTTAACCTGCAATACAGATGATTACAAATAATCCACACTCTGGCAATCAAGCCCAAAGAAACAACAGGAAGAAATTAACACAAAGTCAGGTTACCTCCTCTTTCTAAAAGCAATAGTCACCTCATTATTTTGATATCTTACATGTCCTTTTGGAAAGTTCTATGTAAGTGTATGTTCTGGGGAAAATTTGTATTTGGTTCATGTTTGTGTGTGTACCTGGTGTTGTTAATGGTTAGAGTGAGAGGCAGAGGGGGTGAAAATCTGGATCTCACAGCTTTGCTTCCTTGCTTCTGTGATGTAAGAACAAAGTAAGAACAAATTTTACCCTCAAAAAAGTATGCAGAATAATTCAAAATCATCACAGCCCTGATGTAAGCATGTCCATCAAAAATTTATCAATACTGACCTTGATTCACTGACATCTTCTGGCCATCTGGCCATACAAGCACGGATTTTTGATCTAATAGAATGTATAACATTTATGATGACAAAAAAATTATTCTGCTGTTTGAAAACTAGCTGAAAGAAGATTTGCAGAAGAAAGTTTTAGTTTTAAAGTTAGGCTGACTTGAGAAAAGCAAAAGTTGGGACTTGGAAGTGCAGATCAGAGTTTTCCAATTAGCACACTGACAAGATTTTCAGTTTAATAATCACCTCAGGTCTCTTCACCACTGGCAACTCCCTCTACTGCACAAAGGCCAGAAGGGAGTCAAAACTTCCCTTTGTCTTAGTTACAGCATCAATTTACCATCCAATATTTAAAGAGAGGAACACTGCAAACAGATTTAAAAGCATCTGTGAGCAGCTCATGTAGTTAAGTGATGCTAAATGCCTTGCTGAATGAGGCTAGCTCCTGTTTTTGTATTCTGGGAGAGCATGAGCAATCACTAAAGGCATTGAGTAACATGCAAGGAAGATTTATCTCCTTTCTCCTACTTTACATGCTAGTCCCCAGGCTGTCTCTAGCACACATGAGCTCTTCAGCTTTACAAATTATTCTGGCTATTGCTCTGTGATAATGTATGTGTCCTATGCACCATAAAAAGTCAGAAGATGTACTTAAAGCTCTGAACGTGCAACAGTGCACTGTTCCACTCTAAATGTACTAAAAGCAGCTTTCGGTATTTTCTTTCCTTTGACCATCACAGGTTCAGAATGTTTTCTTCCTACAGGGATCAGGAATAAGCTATAATCCCTCTTTGGTAATATACACTCTAGATCTTAATCATCTATTTATACAGACATTTCCTTTTTACAAATAAATGTAGAGTCAAACAGAATAAATATTCATTTAAAACCCAAATGTTTATGTTTTGGAAAATGCCTGTTTACCAGAAATTCTTCAAACAGAATGATGTTCTCCAGCTGCAGGGAAGGTTTCCATTAAAATGCTTTTATATTCATTGGCTTCACTACTATAGCAGAGTGACCCTCTGTTGGGTAATGAGTGAGTTAGAGTTTCGTGTTGCATCAAATCCTTCCTTCTATCTGTAACAGGAAGGCCTTGGTGGTGTAAATTAACTGGTTAGCTGATGAAAGGGCATGATAACACCACAAGGAATGCAAAACCTGTTGATCTCTCTATACAGTGTAATGATGGATGTTTCCTTCAGAAAAAGCTTTCTTTCTTAGAAAAAAAGTGGTATAAGATGCATGAGTACAGTTAGCATGTGAGCATGCTAACTCCTCTGCACTGTATTCCCTGACAGCAGCCTAGACACATGTCCACAGCTCAGCCTGGCTCACAGCAATACCCTGGGCTGATCATTCACACCACATGATTTTCATATAGTGCCTTTCTAAAGAGGTTGCCTTGCCTGACAGCTGAATCACTGCCTACTACTTTACAACTACCTCCACCACTCTGAAGGAGACTAATATGCAAAAAGCAGCTGTCACCTCACTATTGCTCACCAAATTTGGAGAAGGAGACTAAAACTAAGCCACAGATCATGTGGAATATGCTTGCTGTCTCTCCTCTATGGGCCTACCTGAGGCTCTGACTGCCTCCTCCAACTCCTTGATCTTTCTCTAAACCTACCAGAGAGAAAATGTCTCCCTTTGCCACTCATCACTTAATGCTCTAACATCTTCAGGACACCCCAACATGCACAGTTTCTTCGTGGCTGAGTGGTCTCCAGGACTCATGCTTTACCTCCTTATCTGAGGACCAACCCAGTCTGTCATGAAGTATGCCAGACCCACAGTGACCCAGGATGACACCAAAAGCTGGAATCCATTTGATGACTTAAATTATTTCTCGCTGATAAAATATTTAAAAGGTCTCATAGACAGTATTTGGCACATTTCCTGGAAGGGTTATGGATGCATTCTTAAAGCATGTAAATGACTAATGATATTTTATAAAGCAGTGATTAGTGAACCCTTCACATCACTCTTAATGCTTTCACAGGAAGTCAGCTTTTCCAATTCAAATCAAGATTAGTAACATGCAGAGAACAATTAATAATAAATACAGGTCTTCTTCCTCTGGCACAAGGAAGACAAGCACTTTTTCAAGCCAAATTATGAGAAATTTATAGTTATTGTGCTACTTAGCAAAACCAAACTCAGGTACAATTTAAGTAGTGATGAACTGACTTTTTTGAGCTACAGTATGAGTGAAAGAGAAAATCACACAACAGTCAAAGAAGCAGAAATGCAAATAACTTTGTGATATTGCTGATTACTTGCTTGCTATGAAGAAGTAAAATACTAAATTACAAGACATATGAGCCATATGTGACTATCAGAAAGTGACTGTTACTACTTACCACTGGTTAGTGGTACTTTAATCCTAGTGAAATCATTAAGGACACTATTCAAGGAAACCATTCATAGTGGGCAGTTCCCACTGTAAAATATTATTTTTCACTTAACAATTACAAGATAAATTCCTTGAGCAATAAACTAAGGTCTGATTTTCTTCAATTTTACTTTAAGTATTTTATCTCAAACTCATTTAGATTCATTCACCTCCTTCATATTAAAAGATGTGATTCAATGCCTAAAGCCCAGCACTCTTCTGACTAACCTTAGATCCATTCTAATTTTTGAACTGCTCCTTTTTATAAACCACTCTACTCTTTTATCCATAATGTCATTTTGATAGTCTGTCTTGTGAATCAGGGCAGTGTAATGCATTTTCTATTGTTGTTATCAGAATTTCTCCCTCTCCGTTTAAAAGATTTCTAGTTAAATACAATTATTAAAAAAAAAAATCTTATGTTTACGATTATGACTTTATTATAAAGGTTTGCGTTGCCATAAAAAATATGAAGATGGTCCTGTACTCTGTTCATCACAGAACTGTTAATCTAGACTTAATTTGTACATAAGAATCTGAGTTGGAAGTGATTTCCCTCCTTTTCTTTGTTCAATCCCCAGAGAAATACAATCAATTAGGGCTCTGGAAGGATTTGAGCAGGTGCAAAAGGTGAGGACTCACCAAATGCTGTCCTCACATAGGCATGGGACAGGGAGGAAGCAGAAATATCCGTTGTCTGAGCACAGCTTTGGTCAATCCTCCCCTTTCATGCTTTTCCAAGCACAGAGGCATCATCTCCTTGACAAAGCCAGGGCTACCAGAAAAGGCAGTCAGAAATATCAAAGGTCTGACAATTAGGGTGGATGAGCTAAAGACAGCAGGTCTGTGGACACCTATTCCTCATCAGGTGCTCTCTCTTCTGCTGGCTGGGCTTTCCTCCTACACATTAACCCTCCTAAACTAATAACTGTGAGTAGAACCGTAGCACAGGGTCAGGGTCAGGGCAAGGTGGACATGGCAGCAGGGGATAGGCTTTAGGCTTCATCTTCTCTAAACAGGCAGTTTAGGTAGTTCCTGAAAGGGAAGGAAAGAGCCACATGGATTAGTAATGGGGAGCTCCTGCTCAGTGAGCAGCAGAGGGGAAAAAACTGCTAAGGCGTAAGCAGCTATAGCACAAGTGGGTTTGTTTGCTTTGCCTGATTTGTTTATTTTTCTACAGTCCCCTCTGTCTTGACCTCCTTGTTACAGAGCTACACGGTCTGTCTTTATGGCAGTTCTAGTCATATGAAGAACCCTGTTTTAAGTGACCACCCAAGAGACCAGCTAATCAAATTCCCCTTTAAGAACTGTGCTGTATATAAACACACACACACAAAAATGTCCTTGGAAACAATGACATGCCTCTTCAAAATAAATGTCTAATAAGAAGCAAATTTCTTATTTCAGTTAACATTTAATTAAACTCTGTGGCTGTATAACCAAAAGCTAAAAAAGATTTTTGAAAGGGAACTACTAGAATGATGTGGGAAATTGCAGAAATTTTCAGTCAACACAAATGATGGCTATGCTTGATAGCAAAACCTTTTAGCTAAGCATGTCAACTGCTGGACACTGAAGTCTAACAAAGGTAAGAATTCTACTGGCAATTCCATTGTATATTTAAAATAGTCTATCTTAGATCTAGGCTATTGGTTTACTGGAGACAGTAGAGCAGGTCTGCTTCCTCTTAAGAAAATGTGGTTATATTGCATGTCCTGTGTGAAAGAAAATAAAACTTTGCTGTCTTAAATCCTCAGATCTGAAAGGTTAATAATTTAACAATACAGAAAGTAAAGAAAAGAAAAGAAAAGGAAATACAGAATATTGTGTTACTATTTTAGGTAAACAGGTAAGAACTGAGCATAAATGTTACCCTCTGGGATTTAGTACTAACCAGTTCATTATTTCCTTTTGAGGAGGTATTCATCCTCCCAAAAAGCATTTGTGGTATAGAAAAAACTTGTCATGCTCCTAAAATATAAATGCTTCTATGTCCCTCCTCAAAGAAAAGAAAGCATTCTCTGAATAGTCAGCGTTCATTAGGTCTAAACTTTTGCTAGTCCTAAGAGTGCTTCCTACATGAATGGCTGGTTTTTATGAGGCATCTGAAATCCTCATAAAGGTTTTGGTCCTTTACTGTCATCTGTGGCATTTTTCTCTTCTAATTGACAGAGAGAGTACTTGCTGGAGAATGTCCCTCAAATTCCCTTCATTATGTCCTTTTCATTCTCCTTTTAAATATTACAAAATGACATTCCAAGTGGGCTCCTTCCTGATCTCTATTTCATGGGAGGGGCAGAGATTGCAATCAAATAAGTGCAAATTACTTCAGCTGCCTGGCTAGACTTTGAGGCTATCAGCTCTAAATGATCACTTGTGTGTGGCTTGTGCTCCCAGCAATGGGTAAAACGCATCTGTAATTTCTTGTACTAACAGTTCTTGTAATGAGAGAGGTAGTCATTGGAGCTGTGCCTGACAATATCAAGCAGATTCTTTGTGATTATATGTCCAACCTTATTTGTAAGGACCCAGAACAATCAGTAAATCTCTGGTGCTCACTGTTCCTGGAGAATCTGTGTTAAAGGAGTGGGGGGAAAAATTAAATAAAAGAAAATATCAGATGCCTATTCTTTGCTGCTAATTTTTAATGTACTGCCTCTGAATTCTTTTTCTTCTAGCTTGTATTCATCATCTTGCTTTAGACTTAATCATGAATTATGAGGTCTAGTTGCTTTCAGGAAGGTTTTCTTAGACTGAGATCAATTACTCCCTTTGCATACTACACATTTACTGTAAGTGCTTTCCAGCCTAGACCCCAGAGAAGGCCAGCTCAGTTACTGTGGAGACCTAAATGCTTTCAGGAAAGGGATTAGGTGCTGATTGGTACAGACAGTCAATTAGTACTTCAAAGGGAAGCTGACTCCTTGTTTTATACACACAGAACATGGGATAAAAGATTGTTGTTTGATGTCTTGTAATCTCTGTTGTTTCAGTGTTGACCAGGACAGCATGATATTGGAAGATTTCTCGGAAGTTAAAAGAGTCCCGCATTGGTTCCTAATGGAATGGAAGCACTAAGAGAAACATTGACATTGTGTGATCTGTACACACTAGCTTTCCTAAAGTATTTCAGGCTGCAGTGACTCTCTGGGACTCTGTCTGTTCAAGTCAAAAGTGTTTTTAATCTCTGTGATGTGCTGATCAAACCTTGAACTGTCAGGTCAAATTATTTCCACAAAACCAATTCTATTTATGATTAATTAAAATTTCTTCTTGATTGCATACAGTCCTTTTTAATGCATAATCCCTTCATTGTGTACTGATTCAGAGTTTGGGCCCAATCCCCAAAATGAAAAGCAAATTATTTCAGTGTGTTTTATGCCTATGATGAGATGTATTAAGTCTCTCCATTTGATAAAGGAAACAAAAGGCAGAAAACAAAGCTGATAACAAGTAAACTAATATACTATAAAGGAAGAGTTTGATTCATGACGACCATATAACTACAAAGCCATTATGTACATTGGATTAAAACTTTTGCTCTTTAAAGGATTCACTGTATGCCAGTACTGATGGTTGTGGTTATGTTTTCAAGTTCTGGTCTCCATTCTTCTCAAAGTAGCAAAACATCAGATCTGTATGTAACTGCAAACATCAGTATTCAAGAAATTATGTTGTCTTTACATGTACATATTTAATTTTTGTTATAATCATGAATATAAACAATGACTAGAATTATTTGAGTATATGACAGCTAAAATATTATATCTTACTAATCCATTATTTTTTAATAAAGTATTACAATCTTTCTTTTATTTTACTCTTCCTTTTTCTGTCTTCATATTCTTCATATTCCTTTCTTCTTTTTTTTCTTCCTTCTTCTTCTTCTTCTTCATCTTCATCTTCATATTCTTCTTCGACTTCATCTTCGTCTTCATCTTCGTCTTCTTTGTTTATCTTCATCTTCTTCATCTTCTTCTTCAGTAAATATAAGGGAATTCCTGCCCAAATGAGACAAAGAATGAAAAAGAGAGAGTACAATCTAGGATGGATTTTTAGAGCCATCCAATTTAAAAGTTCAATTGCAGTATCCAAGTAGGAAGGAGAGGAGTGCTACATTTATCTCACCTAACTTTATACCACTAAAATTTAGACGTCTATATGTGAGCCATTTATTGAGTATGAAAAACTTAACAGGCAGTGGAAGAAATAAGCACTCTTAGGAAATGGTTTTGTTGATCTATTTTAGATATGGGCATTAGAATGACAGGAATTGATCTCTGAAGTGGTGAGTGGTCTTTATTTTATCAGACACATTCTTTCAGAATCTGATTATCATGAAGTTCTTATGTGGTACATGAAGCTCAGTAAATTACACACAAGCATAATTTAACTTGTCTAATTTTTGAACTGCCTTCAGCGCAGACTAGTCTCTCTCTGAGTTTCTTGTAAGAGAAACCTACACCAATAAATATTTTCATTTGCCCTTGTTTCCTATTTTGTGTAGTGAACACAAAAGATTTTTCAGTAACTGCAGATATAGCAATAATTGTGTATAAGAACTGATTGCAGATTGCTCACAGGATGCTTTAAAAGTATGATTAAACAAAAAAAAAAAACTATATTAGGAGAATGCATTTTAGCCTACTTATTCATTTGGTATTCATTAGTCTAGAATAATAAGAGAAAATTATATTTCTCTGCCAATTTGCAAGCTAGATGTTAAATTTTCATAGCCTTGACACTCTTTTGCTCTGAGCATACTAATCTTTGTTGATACTGATCTGCTGTACTGTCTGTGTGATCCTATCAACATTTCCAGCTCAGTTATACAGGTTTTCTTCCTTTGAAACTGCGTGAAAGGTTTCTTCCTTTTTAGTTCATAGTTCGCCAACATGACATCTTAGCAGTTTCCGTGTCTTCATATGCATATTTTCCAGCCTAGCCCAGGGGAAACTATTCCTCAGTGTAACAGCCAGAGAGGTACTATGGCACAGATAATGGTGTAAGAATTATACCCTAGAATGCCCAGAAGTGGAGTAGAGGTTTTGATGCTCTCTGGGTTTCAGTTACAACGTCACACTGTGGGTGCATTATGTTTCTGGGTTTTGTTTCTGTCACTATGTAACAGTATAACTTGGAATTTTAATTGCTCCCGAATCCTACCGTTACCTATATCCAGTGCCAGCACTGTGATAGCACTGTGATAACGTGTTCTAAAGGGCAGGAACAAATAAGCATCTTTTCACTGATGAAAAGCTAAAATGTACATCAACACTTCCCTTGTGATACTGAGCTCAGCTGTCAGAGAATTTTACCTAAAAGATAGGACTCACTATACAACTTAGGAACAATTTCTGAAGTACGTCTTGCAACCAGTTCTCAGAATGATGATGGAAGCTAAAGAGCTATCTAACTTTCAGTATATTCATTTCCACCTGTGACAAATGCGATTTTGTTCCTCTTTCATCTTCATTTGTTTAATACAGATTCAAGTCTAGTGAAAGAAAAGAACAAAAAAAAGGGGTGCCCAAATGTTTTAAACCAGTAGTTTTATCTGTGGATTTAGAAGCAAAGAGCATATTGAAATAATTTTAAAACAAATTCCTGAGATATTAACAAAAAAAGAGAAATATCTGAGGAAAAACTGATAGAAAGCCATACTTCATCCAAATTGGGTCCTGGTTCAAGGACAAAATAGTAATATAAAGTGAGGTAACTGTATCTAACATATGAGAAAGAATGAATATTTTTAGTGACAACATTTAGATTAAAAAATAGTTCTATAAACCTTAAAAAGACCCCAAACCTAAAGGACTTCACAGAACTGTGAAACTGCTGACACTTTTCACATATAATCCAGCAACAATATTTTTGGTTACATACTAAGTCTGCTGAGATTTGTGCCTGAATTTCCCATATTGGTCTGATAAACCCAGATAAATCTGTTTCCCACATCCCTTATAGGAGCTGCACCACGGATAAGGAATACAGCAATATCCCATCAGTACCTGTAGGTCTGCAGCATCATGGAGAATACTACACAACCACTCGTGTGCTGTTGTAGAATCAGTATCTTTTTTCTTTCATCCTTCACAGATGTAGACAGGCCAACCAGTCCCCCTTCTCTGCTTCCAATCCCTGAAAAGAATGTCTATGCTGATAAAATACCACAACCCAGGGAAAAAGATGCCTAATTATTCAAACTGCCACACCAGTGTCCTCTCTCCTATGCCTGGCTTGGACTATTCACTTCCAAATGCAATATGGACAAGACTGCATGAAAATTATTAAGCCAAATTGACAAATCAATCTCTAAATGTGTCTGCATTTATTGACTTATGCCTACTTTTTTCTGGTTCTGGTTCTGGTCCTCTTTTCAGGGCATATACTAAAATACAGCTTTATCAAATCGTATTATACTTCTTATATTTTTAATATCTCTGGAGATATTCAAGAGTCATTTGGACACAATCCTGAGCAACAGTGTTCTTGGGGATCCTGCATGAGCAGGGAGTTGGATTAGATGACCTCCAGAGGTCCCTTCCAGCTTTACCTTTCTGTGACTCTGTGATTCCATAACACACAGACAAAAGTGCCCAAACCTCACTTCACAATGAAACTGGGGTCTGACTGATGTGTGTGTATGTCTGTCTGAATACTCCTTCTAACCAGCAAATCCTAGCTGATCTAGTAATTAAACTTACTTAAGAGGATTGTAGTCCTGTAAGCTTTTTCCAAAGTATGAAGCAGTTTTACGAAGTAGTTTTCATCTGAGAAATAAATGATTTTGAGATGTTCAGAAGTATGATTTCAGTACAATGCCTAAGATTACTGCTTCTTCATAGGGGCTTTTTTAAATGTTACTCTCAGGGTAATGACAAGGTTTCATTCTGGATAGTATTTTGAGAGAGAATTTATTTCAATGTCCATTCTGCCTGTATAATACACTTCTTATTTCAGTCAGTTGTTCTGAATTGGCTCTTCTCTCCTTAGCTTGATGCACTTTCTGAACAGGATCAGAAATGCAGTTTCATATTGAGTCATTAACTCACAAATTGCAAGGGTTGAAGGACCATTTGTTCTCCTGCCACAGACCGCTATGCTCAGCAACATTCACCTCATCCAACCAGTGGTGGCATCAATTTCACACCAGTAACAA
The DNA here is from genome assembly GCA_013398075.1 of Notiomystis cincta. Taxonomy (NCBI): domain Eukaryota; kingdom Metazoa; phylum Chordata; class Aves; order Passeriformes; family Notiomystidae; genus Notiomystis; species Notiomystis cincta. The sequence goes on from VZRX01001242.1 coordinate 197,958, forward strand.
TCCAGCTGGATAGTTTAAATTTTCCACTTCTCATACAAAGGCCCTATATGAAAAGGGAGATGTCTCACAGTCACACAAGCATTCATCTGTTCATAGCTTCCCTTTTCCAAAACTCTATAAAAAGTTCTGCAGTGTCCTGAGCTTGTGGCATCACTAGGAATTCTACTCTCTCACAAATTATAATCCCACATTAATACTCATGAGTTCTTAATTGTTCTGGAACTTGTGTCTACACTCTTGATATGAACTAATGTTTCCAGGGTGGCTAATAGCAGTAAATTAATTAACTATATGATTAGACAAAATTATGTTTATTTCCCCCCCACTCCCCCCCCCTCCAAAAAAAAAATGCCAGCACAGCTTTATGGAAAAGATGAGAAATGCTAGGCAGTTTCATGAAAAAGATGCAAAGATCATCATGCAAAATATGTTTAATTTTCAAATCCATTTAACGAGCAGGCAGAGTGGGAGCCCCAGTTTACTTTCTGAATTATTCACAGTATTTCTTTGTGTTCCATGGGTTTTGTTGCAAAGGTACCAGCTCTAACTCCACATAGGCTAACAGTGGAAACTAGGGAAAGGCACACTGCAGTGACATCTCTTCTGGCTCTGCATAAGAATTTTGGTTTGAAAGCACCGTGCTAAGGCACAGTTAACTGCCTGAGTCTGAATTAATTTGAGGATCTCAAAACTGCACTACATTCTGTGGGGGATATGACCTTAACCATGTAAATATAATTCTATGTTTTTAAGCTTAACATTCAGTTGTCCTGTTATTCATGATATCCCTGGTTAGACCACTGAGCACTTGAATTCCCATTTTTTTCCTGGTGGCCAGATCTATACCCATCTGAACTGCTGAACTTTTCAGAATCAAGTCCCAGCAGGATTAACAAAACAGACATTTCTGTGAATTGCACAATTTTAGAAATGAATCAGTGAGCGCTCACATGTCCAATACAAAAAACCCACTAGAGACTGCTCAAGAAACAGACTATCAAATTTAAATCCCCAGACCATGTGAAGAATTTCTTCCACTTGGAACTCGGTCTAGAAATGTTAGCATGGAGTACTTGTCTGTTGAAATTTGCTGACCACTCATAAGTAAAAATCTTTTCCATAAGGTGGTTCCCTGTGGATGGGACCTCATAACACACAGGCAGGAGTCCAACATGTACTTCAGCTGAACTCCTGTGTTTACACATCCAGTTGTTCCTACTTCCCTGGCATGCATCTTTGCAGACCTAAACACTTGCACATCTCGTATCAGAGTTAGGGGTCCCAGCATGTTGACATTATAGGGCAGTGGTATTTTCCCTGGGTATGTTCCAGGACATCAGAGTCTCCATGCTTCATAGCAACAGATGAAGCTGGAACCTGGGATGTTTGTGAGCAACAGAATCACATAACCTGGTCAGCAGAATCTCACAGGAATCATACTCCAATATATTGCACAAACAATCACCTCTGTTTAGCCTAATCTGTTTCTCTTTACAGGCATATAGTGGTGGGGCCTTCTTTTTATGTTGATTAAATCATCCCTGTCTCCAAAAGGGAAGACTGACTTTTTGACAGAGTAATTTTTTTTGTCTTGGATTGTCTTGATTACTCTGTCTATTTGGGTGTGTATGTGACCACAGAGAGGATTCCTGTCTTGCTTTATGCTGAGTTTAATTGTCTTTAATCCCAGCTCCAGCTCTTCTGGCTAGTGCTCTAACCCCTGCATTTAAGCTAAAAGACAAGCCCCAGATGCCCTTTTCCACACAGCATGTGAAGTTTTGGAAGAAATTCACTCAGCAAACAGCCCCCAAGTGGATATATTCTCCTGGCATTTCCTTCTGTTTTACAACACTGAGCAAAGAGATAGGCATTTAAATTAGATAGGATGCATCCTAAAATACGGTCTTTGGGTCTTTATCAGACCCAGAAAAGTCGCTGGCATTGTGTTATGTTGCAATCCAAAAAAGAACTACATCTCTAACAACTTCACAATGTCTCTAGGAGATTAATTTTAATATGAAGAAATGAAAGCTGCTCAACACCTCAACATAATGGGCTTTATTTTCTTCAAGCACCAGTTACCATAGCATCATTACTGTTAATATACTTTGTTATTCTTATGCAAGAGGAGAGTCACAGATTTTGAAGTACTACAGAGTTTCTGGGATGGTGGCATGGTTGCTGCAAGTTTGGGGAGTTTTTGGGGTTTTGTTGGGTTTTTTTTGGGGAGAAGGGGAGAGTTTTTTGGGATTTGTTCTGTTTGAGGCATTCTGGGGGGCTTTTCGTGGGTATTTTTTTGCTGTCACATCTTTGTTACTAAAAACCAAGGGTGTTTCTTCTTCTGTGTTTGAAACTTTGCTGTAGTCATGATGAACAATGAGTGTTTCCAAAGGACAGAACTCAAATTTAACTACACAGGCCTCATTTGATTCAATGGAAAGTATGCAGCTTAATCCTATGCAGTCCATTTAACATTAAGAACATGTTTTTCGCCCAGTTAGCATTTCAGTGAAGTAGATTTGGGAACAACTTTGTGACAATCTCTGTAAATCCTAGCAACCAATTCTTAGTTCAGCAGATGCTTTCTAAATAGGGCCTTTAAAACTTTTATGTACTTCTAGAGATTTTCATATTTTTAAAATTGAGAAATACTGGTATGCATTTCTCACCTACTTAGCATTAATTTCTGATTCATAATCCCTCTGCAAACAACAGGTTTATTGATTACAAAACCTCCCACAAGCTATTTTTGCCAGTGTCTTTTCTAGGAAAATGTGGAAAAAATCCCAAATGCCAAAAAATGGTGACTTGGAAATGAGCCACCTTTATTTTAAGGGTTTTTTTTGCAGTCGACGTGTTGTCCCAGCAACCTAGGTTCTTACTGTCTGGCAGAAGACAGATTTCTTTGGTTCCATCATGTTACAAAGCTGAAAAAAGGAAAAGAGAGAGAAGCAATGAAAATTCACCATTTCATTATTCAAATATGTGAATTACCCTGAGCTGCAGCCAAGCCATGGGGCTAACTCACAGTGTTCTTCAACACCTATTCAAACCTTTCAGTGCTGCAATACTTCATTTCCATTAATTAAATAATTACACCAAACTCTCTGTAAAGATAGTGTTCAACTGAATTCAGGCATTCCAAAATAGTTATTCAGTAAAGCTTAAGCTCATATTATTATGCCGTGAATTGACAAAGATCTTGTTTATTTCCTTTAGCAGAGGTATTTTAAAAGACCCCCTTAATAAAAATTAAAAAAAAGGAACAAAAAATCCCCCAAACTTGAAAATTAACCCCAAAATTGTAATTAATGACATTTCATGTAATGAAAAAATCGAAGTAAGTGTCCAAAAATCTTAGTTTTTATTTAACGTCAAAGTTTTCATTATAATCTAATACAGTTGATACATTGTAAAGATGAAGTTTTATGAAGTTTAAAAAATTATTGTCCTTGCTTATATAACATGAAGCCCATCATTATTCGTGGAAGAAGGTGGTACTCGAGCAAGTTTACACAATAAAATTACATTTCAGCCTTTTTTTGTGGTCCACCTTTGGTACATATGGTCACAAAACACTTTGCCTTCTTTCAGTCACACAAGTCAGAAGAAAAGCAATGCTGGCTGAGAGAAACAGCAGCATAAACCAGCTCATTAAATGACCAATTGAAAGGAATTGACAGGAGAGGGGAGAAAGGAGTCTGAAAACATAAAGAGAAGAATGAAACAGAAGTTAAATGTGCCTTGCAACAGAATAAGTGATGACAATCGAGTGAGTGGTCTACCTGATACGCAGGATTTGAGATCCATTCTTTAGTCTCTAATACTCTCATCCATCTGATATATGGCACAAATATAAGGTAGCCAAAATATTTTTGTTCAGCTGGAAAATCAGAGATGGAGGATGTCAGACAGTAGAGGTCACAGTGGCATAGCTTACAAAAAATACAAACAGAGCAGCTTGTGTACTAACCCACAGCTATCCAACACCACACTGTGAAATGAGGAGAGCTGTGTCCAGCCGGAGAAGAAAGTTTCACTCACTATAGCATTTCATTTTATCCACCAATTTTTTCTACTAGGTGTATCTAAGAGCAAACAGAGGTTTTGATAGAAATGGAGGACAGGAAAACCTAAAATAAGATCATGGATTATATTTATAGGCAGTTCGGCAAATTTGAGCATGTCTAGGGAACTAAGAAATTATATACACTGTGACACCAGCTGTGATACTAGATATGAACACCATTCTCTGGTGTACAAAGTTTTACACCTCTTACCATAGTCTGAATTACAAACACTTCTCCTTATGTAAAATATGCCAAGTTTTTACAGAAATTTATTCCTCTAACAGAGGTTTTGCTTTCATTGGAACACAGAGTACAAAGCACAGGCCAATAAAAGAGGAAGGAGATATTAATGATCGTTCGAGAGAGATAAGAGACACAGATTTCCCTCTGTCATGCCAATTATGAGGCATTTGAAAATCCTTTTATACTAAGACAAAGCTGGAGTTTTGATCATATATCTAATGTACTATTGTGATAATAAATTAGTGACAGAATAGTGATGACAAAAGGTTGATATTGAAGGAGAAGTTACTGAATGGAAAGAAAGTTCCATTCAGTAACTTAATCATATAATGAGGAAATCAACACCTATGAGGAAATCGGTTATTTCAGAGTACCATGAAATAAAGTACCCTGAAGTATGTTATAGGCATACAGCTTTTGTCATGGGCCCCTNCTGCCCTGCCCTGCCCTGCCCTGCCCTGTCCATAATTTTATATCCTGTTGTATTTGTTAGCATCTTAGATACTCTCTATCTTCCATTTTATTTACATAAAAACTGAGTGTCTGCCTTGCATATCTGGATAAATACAATGCATTTAAGTTGGATATTTTAGGCAATGCATGGCAGAATGTCAGCTCCATGGCTAGGTTTGATTTAAACAATTGCAATGAAACTACAAAAAAACTTGTTCACTTTTATTGCTCTGTGCTTCCTGCTAAACACTCAAAGTTTCACTGGGTAATGTTGTTTCTTATTCAAAAGAATTGTATAGGGCTATTGTTCTCTTCAAAACAGTTTTCCTCCCAGGGACAGATGCATTTCAAAAATGAGTAGAGTGATCCTTTGATACAATTATTGCTGATACGTAAACTCAGTAGAAATCAGAGATTTCTGATCAGCAGGTAACTGAAGCTTGTGTATGTGCATTACTCTTGAGCATTTGCTGTAGATGAAGTAGAAGTGGTTGTGGGCTGTATTAATAAACAATTTCCTGTAAAGACAAAGAAGCATAAATGCCAAGAGCCTGGAAGGACGCTGCTGTGTAAAGTTTCATTCACCTATCTAAAAGAAGATGGTTTCAAATCAGAAGAGGTTCAAAGAAAGGCAGATGGCATGATTAGGGAAGCCTTTTTTCCAAGATTAGATAACAATAATACAGGGTTTTTTTGGTCTAGCAGAACAAAGACGTATTATTACCCTGTATAAATGTATTGGTGAGTAAATATCCGTGAGAAAGGGTATTTAAATTAAAGGATAATGCTGGAAGTAGAAAAAAAATGTATATGAATCATCCAGGATTATTAATGCACTCTCAGAACTAAGATTTCTATCATAGAATCAGGGTCTCATAAAGGTTCGAAAAGATCTCCAAGATCGTTGCGTCCAATACCAACAAACCATAACACTAAGTGCCACATCCTGTCATTTCTTGAGCACTTCCAGAGATGGTGACTCCACCACCTTCCTGGGCAAACTTTCTCTTCCAAATGACCCTTCCAATGAAGAAATTCTCCATGACTCCAGCCTGAACTTTCCCTGGCACAGCTTGAGGCCATTTCTTATTGTCCTGCCTGGGAGAAGAGGCTCCTTGTGGCACCCTACTTTCAGATAGTTGTAGAGAGCAATAAGGTCTTCCCATGAGCCTCCTTTTCTCCAGGTGAACATCCCCAGGTCCCTCAACCACTCCTCATGGGACTTGTACTCCAGACCCTTCTACAACTCCATTGCCCTTCTCTGGACTCACTCCAGCAGCTTTCCAGAATTGAGGGACCAGGAACTGGACAAAGCACTCGAGGTGTGGCCTCACCAGTGCTGAATACAGGGGGACAATCCCTGCCCTGGTCCTGTTGGCCACACTATTGATATCGGCCTGGATGCCATTGGCCTTCTTGGCCACCTGGGCACACATCAGCTCATATTCAGCCACTGTCAACCACTCCCAGGTCCTTTTCTTGACCCAGTTTGTCCAAATTCCTCTGCAGAGCCTTCCTATCCTACAGCAGATCAACACTCCCACACAACTTGGGGACATCTGAAAACTTACTGAGGATGCACTCAGTTTCCTCATACAGACCACCAATAAAACAGAACTGACCTTAATATAGATCCTTAAGGATCCCCACCAGTGACTGGCTGCCAGCTGGATGCAGCACTATTCACCATCACTCCCTGAGCCCAGCCATCAGCCTGTTCTTAACCCAGCAAAGAGTGCCCTGTCCAAGCCATGGGCTGCCAGCTTTTCTAGGAGAATGCTGTGGGAAACAGTATCAAAGGCCTTGCTGAAGTCCAGATAGACAACATCCACAGCCTTTCCCTCATCCACTAGGTGGGTCATCTGGTCATAAAAGGAGATCAGATCAGTCAGGCAGAATCTGCCTTTCCTAAACTCATGCTGGCTGGGCCTGATCACCTGTGCTGTCTGTGTTTGCATGATGACACTCAAAATGGTCTGGTCTATGACCTTCCAGAGTACTGAGGTCAGGCTGACAGACCTGGAGTTCCCTAGATTGTTCTTCCAGCCCTTCTGGTAGATGGGCATCACACTGGCCAATCTATGGTCATCTGAGAGCTCCCCAGTTAATCAGGACTGATGATAAATGATGGAGAGTGTCTTGGTGAGCTCTGCCAGCTCTCTCAGCACCTTTGAGTAAATCCTACCTGGTCCCACACACTCGTGAGCACCTAAGTGGCACAGCAGGTCACCTACTGCTTCCTCCTGGATTGCCAGGAGTCTGTTCTCCTTCTTGCCCCGACTACTAGCTCAGAGGTCTGACTGCTCTGAGGATCACCAATCCTTCTGTTGAAGACTAAGGCAAAGAAGGCACTAAGTACCTCAGCCTTTTCAGCCATCCTTGGTTACAATCTTGGTTACCTTCCAATAAAGGATGGAGATTTCCCTTATCCCTCTT
>VZRX01001242.1:205184-254403 GCA_013398075.1 Notiomystis cincta
TTTTTGTTAGGGTGTTTATAAAACCACTTTTATTAACTTTCACAGCAGTGACCAGATTGAGTTCTAGCCAAGATTTTGCCTTTCTAATTTTCTTTCTACATGATCTAATGGCATCCTTGTACTGTTCCTGAATTGCCTCAGAACAATAGGGTTCCAGAAGAGTAATCTTCTTGTGATGAGAAAACAACTAGTTTTATTCTCATTTTTAATCTATTTTAATAAATATGATGAAATTCTGCAGTGTTTGATAACAGTGACTTAGGTCACTGAGGTGTGTGGTCCTTTCCTGTCCCACAACACTCAGCCTATATATGCTCAGTGAAATTTTTGCAATAAATCTCTCTCCTAGTGGTCTTCATGGATCAATTAGGAGAAATGTAGCTTAGCCCACTATATATTATTTTGTACAATAATAAAAATGACACCAAAATTTAAGTCTAAAGTGACACAGAAATGAAAAGAACTAAATATATAAGAGGGTTTCAAAAAGGGAAAACTGAAAATACTGGACAATAGTTTAAACAAAATTTTGTTTTATGAAATAGTTTGCACAAGACAAATTCAGGAAAACTGAAATTAGTGATGAAGACTCAGCATATCTGAAGATAAGGTTAATAAATATTTTTTTAAAAAATTATTTTTTAAAAAATAGATTCTTTTACATCACTAAATTAGAGGATAATACATGCAGAAACCTGCTTTCAAATAAGTTTCAGAGAAGGAGAACAATCCCTTAGTTTCTGCTTCTCCAGTCTGAATTTGTTGGTTTGGGTTTTTTTTTCCTGAATATCTCCATCAGGCAATACCAACTGAGTATGACTGAGTTGACTATGCTTGCTGGCCTTTTCTTAATGAATAAATGAATAACTACATCAACCATATTTCCATTCAATTATGCAGGCTTTCCACCGAGAATTTGTGTGATGTGCAAATGTCCAATGTGTTTACTGTCTCCCCTCCATCTTCCATCAGGAAGCTTGCTGGTGTGACCCTCAATCTACAGACTCGACCACTCTAATGGTGACTTGAAGCAATCAGATTTTTGTCTGAACAGCTTGATAATAGCTGTTAGGGACTCTATGAAAGCTTGAACCACGTCTTGTTTCTGTGAGTCAGATGCAAAAGTGCACACTCCACTTAGAACAGTGTGTTTATGTTGTATACCGTGATAACAACTCAATTTATGTTATTCCATCCCGTCCAAAGGAGGATAATTTCCATCAGGCTGCTGCAAGTCCATCACACTAGGTTGTTTTCTTATAATAGATTTTTAGAACTACTGCCGTGAAGTTTTCCTGTTTTCAACACAGTCTCCTCTTCTTGCTTTCCAAATAACTTAGTGTTCAGTCCACTATGAATCAAAAAGTCTGCCACCTCCACAAGGCAGCATCAGAGAAATCAGATGTAATTTATGATTATAAAATTGGAAAGAAAGGGTGGAGGGAAAGGTGGAGTTCTGGGAACAAATAACTGTGTAGGAAGATGTGGAAATTCCAAAGATCATCTCTGCCACAGATGAGGAGCAGTGCAGGAGCAGAGATAAGAAGGCATAGGAGAAGATAAGGATGTTGACCCTGCTGTAAGGGAAAAACATGACCAAAGTTCATCATTCCACATTTTCCCTTTTTTTTTTTAATTGACAAGGGCTATTTCATGCTGCTTTCCAAACACATGCATCATGTCTTACACATTATCGATAAAGTATTTTGCAATTACATCCCAATGAAGGCTAACTAGTCTAAATTCATGCTCTGCTACACAAATTAGTATTGAAAAATGTGAAAATAGTTGCATTATGAGTCTCAATAACTGGATAATACCAAGCATGAAGAGTGGGAAACTTTCTACCTCTTTAGTATTTGGATTCCATCCTATTAACTCAGATACTTTAAAAAAGTATAATTTCACCCTGAGTTTGCTTTGCTACTCAGGGAAAAGGACAGATAAATTGTTGACTAAATGAAATATAGACAGAGAGGTTTAAGTCTCCATATTTAACAATACTGGTATTTTATGAGAAAAATTTGGACTGGAAGCATATTCAGGTACAGCCTTGATTTTAAAAGGCCAGTTATGAAGCCAAATATTATAGAGCTGATCATCACTCTTGTGCTTTGCTCTTGAGATGGAAGGCTGTAGGCAGTAAAAATCCCAGGGTCATGATTAGAAGGATAATATGAAAGAATTTAACATTTTGATATTTTATGGCTTTATAAGTGTTCTTTACGATGTAAGCAAGGCAGAAACCATGGCAAAATCATTTCTACATGGAAAGCATTGAGCAAGTTCATAGGTCTTCTAGCCCTTTAAGAGTAGTTTTTTAAATTTTAAAAGTCATTTGGGCCTTTTGGCCTGTAAAAAACCAGTATTTGTAGAAGCTGATGGATTTTTTATTTCTTAACACTTTAATAAAATATTATGCCATATAAATGCCTTATTGTGTATATTATTTATTGATTTAGGTACATTTTCTTCCTTTGAATCCTTACTAAAGAGATCTGTTGTTTTCTGAATTGATTTTGCTGTCTCAGCCACATTGAGGCATAGACACTTTTTTGGCTTCCATCTGAATGAACAATTTCCTAGTTAGGCACACTGGATTTGGAGTTGGGTCAATAAAAGCTTTACTGTGTCCTTTCTCTTTCCTCACACAGCTCACAAAAGAGAACTAAATTCCATTCATCCTTTCACTGGCCACTGTGGAATCTTTAGCAATGCAATTTTGGCTGGGATGAGGAAACATGGCAAGAAATTGGAAGAAACACAAATAAGAATTCTTTATTTCCCATGCTCACTGCCCTGAAGATTTGCTGCCACTGGGAATGCATGTGAATTTCCTGGACTTTAACTATTTGTCTCTGCCAGTGAATCGCTTTGGAAGTATAACACATTAGATATCAAAAGACAATTTAGCTTAATCCTGCTGATTCTGATGTGGCTAACTGTAAGTTATTTGCAAAAAAAGGCCATTTTGAGTGGTTCTTGGCAATATGAGCAAAAAGATCATTGAATAGTTTTTGTGCAAAGAATGTTTCTAACTTTTGAATAGCATAACCTTAACCATGGCTTAATAAAGTGTTTTCACTCTAATCTTTGTGGACAGATGTAGATTTCAAAGATGCTGGAGTACTACGTAATTGTTTACAAGGATATACCAGTGCATTAAAATATATTTGGCTGCTGTTTTCTACTTTCTTTTTTATGTTAAATAATGCATTTATAGATAGTCCATTCAAAGTCAAAACCACTAAGATAGGAAGATAGCAATTTTAGAAATTTTACAAATTTCAAAAAAATTTCTGAAGCTTTCGATTGTATGCTTCCCCATCAGCTTGTGTATATATATATTTGTATATATATATATATGTTCAGCTCTGTCCTCCATTCTTTAAGTCTTTTTTCTTCCATTATTTCTATGTTGATGCCACATGCGCATAAACAGGAGATAATAAAAAAAAAAATCATTTCGTAGCATAGAAGTAGTTTTCCTATAAATTTAATCATTGCAATAATTTCATGACAAATCTTTATGTAAGCATGTATCAGACATGCAGATGCATGGGTGTGCATGTAAAACTCTTATAGGCATAAATCCAGCACTCACTTAAGGCCAGGTTTTTGTGTTCATATGTGACATAATAAAGTAGTCCAGAGGATTTACTGGAAAGAAAAAAAGGATGATGAGAAACTCCAGCACCTTTTCCCAAGTCCTGACAGCACACAGGAAAGCAAGGTTTTCTGTGCAGTTTCTATATGCAGTTATACTAGAGATCAGGGTGGTTCACAGTGTTCTGACCTGTTCTGACCTACCCACTCCTAATGGGGCTATGAAGTATTCGCAACAAGGTTGAGTGGAGACCATCTATTCACACTCTGTGCCCACAGGAAGAGATTCAGAGAATTCTTTGCTGCAAAGAAATGCTGCAAAATAGTCAAAGAATTTCAGTTTTAAAATGGAGATATACAAAACCATCCCAGATGTCATTTGTACAACTAAAAAAACAACAGAAGAAATGAAATAATTGAAATGAAATAAAATAATAACTTTTAAGTAATGTCTCTAAATATAAATCACATGTTTTGAAATTTGCTAAAGGGTTCCATAAATGAGTTTGCAGATAATTCATTCACTGAAAAAAATTATCTATTTGCAACATGCTAACATACTAATCCTCTGATTAGGAAAGACAAACAACAGAGGTCACTTTAAAGCTGATATTTTGAACATTTTCTTTCATAACCTTTCATATGAGGTCTCTTTCAGTGGAATTTTCAAGCCATTAGATAAATCACCAAATAATGTCAGTGTTACAGCAGTTCTGCTGAGTGAAGACTATTTAATATGTAACTTGCTAAAGTAGCTATAGAGTCTAAGTTTTATCTCCTCTTCTTTTCCATGATTTTATGACAAAATAAACACTTTGAATAATAATAGGATTTTGAGAGGGTACTGCAAGATTATGTTCTGCTGCAGAGCTTAAATTCTTAGTTTACTAAAATTTTTGTAGCATAATTACTTGATTTTAATTAGGGTAGAGAGGATGATTCTGAATTTGAAAGGAGAAGGAAGGAGGAGGAGGAAGTAAAAATTCTTTGCTGGTGTGACCCTCAATCTACAGACTCAATCACTGCTCTTTTTAATGGTGATTTGAAGCAATCAGATTGTTGTTTTGGGGGTTAGAGTGATTTTTTTTATGCCCTTCTGCTTATTAAGTAAATAACAGATCTGTTAGAGCTGGAAACAATAATTCAATTCCCACACAAGTAAATTGCTGGAAAGTGGATGTTCAAGAATCCTTAAAATGCAAGATCACAAATGGAACATGACCTGGATTCTAGATTAATAATTCTTAAATATTCACAGAATAAATCAGTGCACATGGGTTACTGGAAGAACAAGGGGTCCAAGGGTTTCTTCTTTATAAGAAAGGGGTGAGTTGAAAGGAGAACAGGACCTGCAGGACCAATCACAGTTGTGCCCTTGTTATGTGTTTTCTATATTGGGAGTTAGCTTTTTCAAAGGTAGATTTTTCAAAGGTAGAAATGACAAAAATCATGCTGATGAGACTAAGAAAGGAACATGTGAAGAAATTCTCAGAGATGTTATCTAGTGAAACATATTAAGGATTTATTAGAGAAAAGAACAACATGTAAAGTTTTTCTTTTTTTCTCTTAATAATACAGAGATGGAGGGAAGAAGAAGTCTTGACAACATAGAGGAGAAACATTTCAGAAAGATACTTAGCACTTGTGGAAAGAAGTTTCTTGATTATTTGTTCTGAAAAACTGGGATCATACTTGAATAAAGTTCTTACTAATAATCAGAGCTATATATAGTGACAAAATTAATACAATGTTGCTCTATATACATATTGATTGAAGATCATATTCCAACAAAAATGATGTGATGCAAATATTTTTTTATACAACAGACCCATGAAAAACAATATCTTCATGACCAGGATGTAGCAAAGCCCCAGAACAACTGGAAAAAGAAAAAATATCCTGAAATAAGTGATGGTGATCAGATTATGTTTAAGTTATACTATAATGAGAAATAAAAGCAAATACATTTGTAACAATTTCTATTTTAATAAGTCTTGAAAAATACAGGAAATCAGTGAAAGTTGAGAGGAGTTGTAAAGTTTAAAAGCTTGTCTGAAAAAGAATCTTGGAACTACTTTAAATCACAGATTGAAAGCCAATACATGTGCTAGAAGCAGAGAGACAATGACTGAGAGAAAAAGCTACAAGACCTAACTAGATAACTATTTAATTCATGCTGAGAATCTTTTAATAACCAAGGAGTGAATAAAATCTTCTCTGTGATGTTTCTCGGCAGCTGTCGAGATGTGGGCAAATGTTATATTGCTCAAAATAGATATCCATTTACCCATTTCTGACCTTGATCACATCAGTGCAAAAATAAAGCATTTACAATGGTAAGCTAGGAGTTTATGTAGAACAGCAAGAACAGACTGACTAAATAGAAAGATATGTCTTGAAGGTCACAATATGTAGGAGAAAAGTGAGACTTGCCAACTATCAAGCTGAGCTGGACCTTGCAGAGGAAATTAAAACAAACAGTAAAAAGATTTTTAGCCACAAAAATAAAAAAGAGAACAAAGAAGGAGGAAGTGGTGTGGTAATTCAGCAAGTATAGGGGCAAAGATTAAAGTTAATTTAGATATTGCCAAAAAAAACCTTTGACGCAGATTTCAGTAACTACAAATGATGTAGTGCATGGAGGCGAAGTCAAGGGGCTAATGGAAATAAGAGCATGAAAATGGAAAATGCCATAATTGAGGACTGAGGAGGAAACAACATTGAAAGAGCTTAATGCACTGAGGTCAGTGAGCAAATAATCTCCAGCACTGAATTCTGGCTCATGGAATTAGGAATCCAGAAGCAAAGCTCTTTTATGCATTTACCAAGTCAGACCTATGCACTAAAGAACAGTACACTTGTACACTTCAGCAGATTTTCAAGATAGACACTTCAGTGCTTGAATGTAAAGATAATGGCTCAGGAACTTCAGGAACAAAAACCTTCAGTAGGAAGGAACCTTCAGTAAGAGCAATCTAGTTTGGTTAGAGATAGTTTGGTAGAATACAGAATACACAGAGAACAAAATTTAGAGGACATACAGTTGTCCAGCCAGCACAGGTCTGAAGCTCTTAAGCAAAGGCTGATACTCCAGTGAATCTCTAGTCTTGCTTGGAACAGTGACTGGATTGCATGTGATGAGAAGACACATCTTCCTAAAATGCAGTGTGACTAACCAGATGAATGGAATCACAGGATCACAGAGTCATTTAGGGTGGAATGGAGCTATAAGACCATGGAGTCCAACCCAGCAATGCCAAGTCCACCACTAAGCCATGTCCCTAAGTGCCACATGTACCCGTGGCACCTCTAGGGATGGAGACTCAACCACTTCCCCTGGCAGCTAGTTTCAATGCTTGACAACCCTTTCAGTGAAGAAATTTTTCTTAACATCCAGTCTAAACCTCCCTTAGAACAACTTGACATTATTTCCTATTTTTCTATCTGGTAGACTAATAACAAATTCTGATACTAATATTGCTCTTTGATTGATAAAGAAAAGATGGCTGATGATATTAAAAGTCACTTTTGAACAACAAAAAATTACAGAGCATTGATAGACATGTCATTGTCAGTACACGTGCATATTCCTACGTGTTTATCTTAAATGCAAAATACTGCAATTTTGTATAGGCATCAAATATTTCACTTTAGGAGTAAATCAACATGTACTGCAAGTGGAATGGGACAGCTGCACACATTCATATTTCTGTGCACCTCTATAAATTGTTAGACTATTGTTATTGGCTCATATGACTAAACTTTCAGTGAAATTTGGACAAAGTCTTTTTATCTACCTTGTGCTTTCTTTCCTGAATTCAAGATAAGGTTTAATCTTAATCAGTCCAAAATCTACTCTTTCTTTTCAAGGCTGTCCAAGAACTTTCACGTGCAAGTTCAGAGGACAATCTCATTAATGGCTTCTAGAATTTCAGGTATTACTGTGACAAGGGCCAAAGTCATCTATGTATAGATATATTTGAGAAGAAAAAGAAACAACCTGTAGGACTTTAAAAATTTATATGCTTTTATTTTAAGATAGTGGAAGAAAATGCAGAACTTCACTTTTCAAAAGATGATCTCGACCCTTTTAGTGGAAACATTGAAAAAATAAAAAATTAAAAATATAAACCATCTGTTTGGCTGAGAGGAAGAAAAAGGTTTCCCCGGTGACAAATTTAAAATGAAGAGGAAATTGCCTCCAAAGCATTATGATGGAGAAAGCCAACTTGATTTTATCTGAACCTAGCTAAAACAGTTTAAGAATAAAAGGACAGGGAAAAGAAACATCTCCAAGGACCAGGAGGCCACAAAAATCATCCAAAAGGAGCAAAAAAAAAATAAAAAAATTAATGTAATCCTTTTACAAATAACAAGTTTCTATGTTCTCTTTTAAAAAGTTGTATTACTCATATATCTTTCTGCAGCATGTAAACAACCAGGTTTTAAGATCCAACACAGCAATCAAACAAATTAATAAACAGATAAAAACAATAGATAAACAAATAGATAAAGGTCTAATGTCTTGTCGTGCTGTCCTTAGGGATCTAAAATGTCTAATCCTGAGCAAGGTAATTGATGTGAGTAAAATTGCACATCTGGGCAGACTTCTTCATGTGAGTATCTAATATCTAACTAGGTCAAATGATCTACCCTTTGAACACATTCCTTTCTATTTATCATGTGAGCCTAATCTAATTTGCTTAAGCATATGCACTGAACTTTTTAGTGGCCTAAAACTGAACAGATAAAATACATCTCAACAAAATAAATCACTGAATTAAAGAAATATTTTTTTCCTAAA
Organism: Notiomystis cincta; assembly: GCA_013398075.1. Taxonomy (NCBI): domain Eukaryota; kingdom Metazoa; phylum Chordata; class Aves; order Passeriformes; family Notiomystidae; genus Notiomystis; species Notiomystis cincta. Next base: position 213,595 of record VZRX01001242.1, read on the forward strand.
CCTAAATGTGCTTCCTAAATGGAAGAATCAGTTAAAGAACAATTTAGTAATCTGAAACAAAAGTCAGAAACTTTTGAGAATACTTTAATAGAAATTACTTAAACCAATCATCTAGCCCCATCCTCTCTGTCCCAACACAGGGCCTCAGCCACCAGAAATCATAAATTATAATCAATTAAGTAACTGATTGATTGCTATACCTATTATGTTCCAGGTGTGCGGCTGCAAAAATGAAACTCTTTCCATGTGCTGTTGTAACATCTCTCTTCAGGAATTTATATATAAAAGTCAAGATGCACAACCTTGCACCAGTTTCATTTGTTCCTATTGTCCTGTCCTGAAATGCTCTCCTGCATGTGTTTCACTCTCAGATGTCTCCAGACATTTGAATGAAATATCCCTGAACATCTACTTTCATATTTTCATCTTATAATATACAGCTCTCTCAAGTGCCAGCAAAGCCACCACATTATCTCAGATGGAATAAACTATAATCAATGTCCTTACTTCTCTCTTCCCTGACAAAAATAATTACAAAAAAAAAAAAAAAAAAAAAAAAAAAAATTCCGAGCAAGCAAACAAACAAACAAAAAAACAACAGGAAAAATAAAACCCAAAACACCATCTATCAAACTGTTCTAGTGCCCTTTGGCAGCCCAAAGGGGCTGCTGGCCCAAGTGCTATGTAGTTTGGCCATGGCATATCTGTTCTGTGGAGATGTAGCCTTAAACAGGGTATGTGGATGCAATCTGCACCACTTTGGAGCCAGGAATAATTCCCTTGGGCAGACACATTTAGAGCAGTAGAAATAGCTTATGTCTTTCTTATGCAGCTGCAAAGGGAGTTAATTGGAACATTAAACAAAAAGATCTAAGCAGAATCAATAAGTGTCCATTTGGATAGCAGACAAGGGCAAAGATCTATTTAATTCTTGACTTTGCTGCACATTTAATTTTTTCAGAGGTCACTAAAGAACAAGAAGTCTGGCCCGTTTAATTCACATTTCATATTCTGCTTGTCAGCAACTTTATAATCTTTTTGGAAAGGTTTTCACTTCTTATTTTTTATATCTTTTCATGCTATGCCTTTCCCATCCCATATAATTGTTTATTCATTTTTTCCAATTTAAACTGAGTCAAACTCAGGACTTAAAGATTTGATGCAGTCTGTTACACTGGAGAAATGGAGTAGCAAATGCTAAGAAATGAAAATAACTCTATAAGTGCTTCAGTCCTTATAAAGAATTACCAATGCTTAAGCCAGTCATTAAGTGTTTCTTACCAAAGAAAAGGCTTTTTGCATTTATACATTTCAATGAATATTTAGATTATAAACATCTGATTATAGGCTTTAAAAGCTTGATGTAATATTAGCAAGGATACTAAAAAGAATAAACCAAAAAAAGCTACAATCACAGTACATGTATGCATTTAGGACCAATTCCATGCAAGCAGCACAATTAGAGAGATTCAAAACTAGTAAGGAGCAAGATTCAGATTCAAGTCCCTTTAGATTTAAAGGTATAACTATCTGTGTTATAAGAATTTTGTAACTGTGCAAACACTAAGGATTGTGTCTTAGCACTTTAAACTAGACATATTTGAATTACTACAGATGTCTGTCGACTTACTGGCCAGTGTAGGACCCCTGTTCTTTCTAAGTCATTTGAAAGCCTCTGTTAATTTTAGCTGCATATGTTACATTTACATTTTGAGCTTTCAATTTGTTACAGATATAGACACTCATTCCTATGCTGTACACTGTTTTTATTTCTTACACTGAAATCAAGATGTTCAGGATGAATGACAGAGCAGTCACACTGATGAAATGACAAGAACTGCCTTCATTATGCAGATTCTCATTTTTTCTTCAGTAATTAAAAAACGAAATCTTAACAGGAGCTCAACACTTTTGGAGATAGCCCTTGTGATAAGCAAAATTTTAAGCATCTTGAGAGGAAGACAAACATTTTAGAAAAAAAAATAAAAGAAGTGATATTATGAATAAAGGTCTTGGGCTTTTTAATGTCCACTATCCTAAAGGAGCATGACTATTTTCTCAGGACTAAGTGACATCCAAATACATTAGTTTTCTTTCAAACATAACAGCATTGTTACTTCTGTATCTTATGTTCCTCTTTCAAACAAGCAACACACGTATTATAGGACAAGTTTAAAAAGAAAAGAAGTCATATGAGTGGTGGTATTAGTTTTATTTTGTGAGAGGAGTGACATTTTTAATGTACCTCTCAAAGCAACAAAATCATAAAATAATATGAAAATTACATGGTAAAAGAAATAGGTATCTCTTTTAAACTCAATAATTATTCATATGCCTCCAATTACTTGCTGTTTAGGTTGTCTGCATCTCTATGTACTGTTGCACTGCAAAAATCAAGCTTGACTTAATTTGCATATACATATGACTAACATGTTCCTTTATAATATGTCATTTTAGATACCAATACTATAGGTGCCAAAATGTTTTTTTTTCTATCACCAATGTTCTTTTATAAATATATATATGACCTTCACTTAATATTCACCAACAAAGTCAAACTGTCTTAATACCAGTAACTATTTCTATTCTTTGTGGATTTAACTAAAGGTTAGGATTTCTTTTTAACATTAACTATTGGCATGGTTTAAACCCCAACCAACAACCAATTACCACACAGTCAATTGCTCATTCCCCTACCAGCAGGATCAGGCAGAGAACTGGAAGAGTAAAAGCTAGAGAACTTGTGGGTTGGGATAAGGAGGGTTTAATAAGGAAAGCAAAAGCCTTCCACACAAGGAGAGCAAAACAAGGAATTAATTCACTCCTTCCCATGGGCAAGCAGGTGCTCAGATATCTCCAGGAGAGCACTGTTGTACTGATGATTTGGGAAGACAAACAGCATCACTCCAAATGTCCCCCAAGTCCTTCTTCTTCCCCCCATTTCATGTACATGAGTATGATGCCATAAGGTCTGTAATAACCCTTTGGTCAGCTGGGGTCACCTGTCCCAGCTGTGTCTCCTCCCAACATTCCAGGCACCCCCAACTTCTCCACCAGTGTGCCAGTAGGAAAAGCAGAACAGGTCTTGGCTCTGTGTAAGCCCTGCTCAGCAATAACAAAAACAGCTCTACATTATCAACTCTGTGTTCAGCACAAATCCAAGACACAGCCCCACACCAGGTACTGTGAAGAAAGTTAACTCTACCCCAGCCAAAACCAGCACAGTTAGAAACATATGCAAACAATGCATGAGAGCAAAATGCAGTAGATTTCTTCCATTTAAAATAGCTTCTTAATTACATTCATTCTGTTGTTGTTGTTTAATTAGAATTTAAAATTGTATATCTTTGATCATTTGAGTATCCATAGCACTTTCCAATGGGATTCAGCTCAGAGATTAAATAGTCTAAATTTAGAAGCTTGATTCAGGTTTTGTGCTAGGGCTGTTTAAAGAGATTTGAGATGATCCACGTTATCCAAGACATTCAAATGAGGCAGGAAGAGACAAATTTCTCAGTCAGGATATCCATATGCAGTAGACCTAGTGAATATATTCAATGAAGTCTAGAGAGCTATTTAGCTTGCTGAATTGAAGTTCCCAATTTATGAACTTATGAATTTATGTAATGTTGTCCAGACTCTATTGACTATTTTACGTAATGCCCTATTGACCATATTTCCATTGGGTAAAATGAGAGCTGAGGCATAATGAAATATAAATGTCTCAATTTGCAAGCTGAACCTCATCTCTAGAGTAGAATCCCATTGTGTGAACATAAGCATGCAGAGTGAAATTAACTTGCTTGAATTGCCAAGAAACATTAAATCTGTTCCTAGTTTTTACTCCAAGACATCCTAAATGGCACCAGCCACATATATTTAGGCAACTTAATCCTGTCTTTAGGTAATTTTAATTTGCCTTAATTTTTTTTAATGTTTAAATAATTTATAATACAGTTTCTATGAAAACATCAGTACCACACCAATATATTTTAACAGTTTTATAATCTATCCTACAGCTTTTATTTAACCATACCTGTATAATGTTTATAACCTAAGGTATGAGATATGAAGGCTTAGATTCTTACCTAACTTAGATCTCTCCACTCTATATTCTGAACTCTTCTCACTATATTCTGTTTACAAACAATGGAGAAAAAGTTCACTTTATTGTATTACTCATCTGATCAATAGCTGTGCATTTCACGGTGAGATCAATCACTTCTCAAATATTTTTCTCCGTTGACTAAAGACTTCTACATCTTTCCACAGATCAGATGTAGTTCTTTACATTAGGCTTAATTAATCCTCCCTGGGCTTGCTAGTCATTAAAAAAAAAACAACTATTACTGACTTTGGAATTACTCAGCCTCTAGAAAGGCTTTGGGATGTGATCAGGAAAGAAAGCAAAGAAAAATGTTGATTTGACACATTGAAAATCAGAGAAAATATAAATAAATTACATTTTTAAAAAACCAAATAAACAAACAACAACAAAAAACCTCTCAAACAAACAAAAAAACAAAAAGCAAAACACCACACTGCACAGTCTAAACAAAAATCCAAGTAACCCATAAAGCCTCTCTGCTAGCTCTTTCTCTCTGCCCTACAGGAATGGCTGACAAAATTCTACTCTTTGTCAACTGCTCATATAAGCTGTCCTTGTTCAGTTTCCAGTGAAGAAAGAATGCAGAGCTCATGCTCGTAAAACCTTTCCTGCCCTGTGAAAATGAGTTTTGAATTTGATGACAATATCAGGCCTTTTTTTTTTACTGTCATTCTTGTTACAAGACAGCCATGTTTGAGTTATATTCTCTGAGTAAGCAGCACCTTGGTTTAAAATGTTATAAAAAATTTTCCTAATCATCTAAATTTGTCAGCAGAAAGCCTCTTTTAGACATAAAGATGAATCAAGCACTTTCTTGTTCAACTATAAATCTCATTCTTGTGAATAGTAAACCAAGGATTTCAGCTTGACACTTTCAAAAAGTACCACGTTCACATATATAATCCAAAGAAATTTGGAGACCTTCTTTGCAAATTGCATGAACATTGCCTGCAATGTCCCCAGGCCTAACACCAGTGTCTTTGCAGTTCCCTTGAGTAAGAGATATGTTTACTTACACATTTCTGCTCCAATGTCTACAATTAATTTTGAGGCAAGGTCAATACTCCTTGCTGTACCTTGAAACCTATAGGAGGGAACCCTTGCTGAGTAACTCCAACACTGAACCCATTAGTTCCAGTCATTGGTCAAAGAATCTGCCAAATGAGTAATTGCAGACTCATTAATTATTTTCCAGTGTGTGCAGTTTTGTGCACAATCCATGCCTGCTATTACTTCTAAATAGGCAGATATATTATATTGGTGGGGTTTTTTGTTTGTTTTGTCACTGACACATTAGAGATAGTAATACTTTAAAAGTATTAGAGGTAAATAAAAATACATATTATGGATTAATTCAGATTTTAAATCTCTTAACCAACAGTTTCCAAGGTGCTTATTCTGGTTTGATTCCAGGATGAAAATTATGATAGACACATGAGTGTATAGAGAAACATAGGAGACTACATCACTGAATTCCTGGGCCAGAGTTCTCTAGGAATAATATAAAAAAGAGGGTTTTTTTTAGGTAAAGACATAGGATAAGCAGGATGAAGAAAAATTTCATCAAACTGAGAATAATGGAGACTTTTAAATGAAACTTGTTTACAGCAACCTCCTTTTTCAACCTTTGACGGGCAGAGTAAATCCTTGCTTGCGGTAGACGGAACTTTACTCCTTGATGATTGTCTCCAGTCTGCCTTTAAGAAAACTATCTACAGTAGCATCTGTTAATGTCAGCAGGGAAGCTTCTTCTGTTATAATTTTATCAAGGTAGGATAAAAGTGTATTAGATCGTTACACAAATTACTCGTGTCTTGCTGAACTGAACTGAGACTTTCAGTCTTCACTTAGAGATAATTTGTGGGACAGATGCCTCACCTCTTCTAAAGCATTAATGCATCAAACATCCTCAAAGGCAAATATTTCTGGAGGCCTCAGAAGTGCATATTAGTTTTCAGTAAACTAATAAGCATTGTAATAGATTGATGTATTGTGCTTGATTTCAAGGAATTGAGTTTAAAAGTATCACTCTGCGTTACTTCAGTCATTAAACAAATTGTAACCTCTGTCTTTTGCCTTTGATTCAGGCACCTCTTGAAAAACACAATTTCAGCAAATCAAACACAGTTATTGACTTTATTAACAAATATTAAAATATTATTTTTTCTGGATTTTTCACAATTATCTTATCATTTTCTTCAGTTATTTTTGTTATTTAAAATAAGCCAGATTAAGTATTCTACAGACAGAGATTGAGCACAAAAATTATGAAATCATTTCATAATGGTCATTCAAGTTTTTAACTGATTTGGATTAGGCATTCATGCCTCATCATTTTATTCTCTTACTCATCTGCACAAAGCTAACTTTTGCAGTAAGGTTTCTAATATGATCTATTTTCCCACATATAAATAAGTAAATAAATAAATGTTCTTCCACACACTACCCTTTACAGGATATCTGTATGGAATATTTCACTTCTACAAATTTTCAGCCTCGACTTTCTTATGTCACCCACAGTGTCGTACAATACAAGGCAAGGTTCCATAGGCCAGAACAAAAAAAGAAGCTGGTTGGAAACCAGTTGTGTATGAAGGAATTATGGTATTTGTATATCTCTAGTGGGCTAAACCAAGTCTTTGGATTTATCCCTCCTGAAATTAACAGGTTTAATTTGAAAAATACTTCATAAAACTCTTGCAGCTTAGACTCATTTTCAGTCAGCACGTGTTAGTCATAACAGGCCCCAGAGAGAAATTTAGCCAGTTACAAAAGGAAACTCATTAATATTTCCCCTTATAATCTGGTTTTATTCCTTTTTTTAATGCTAGTTAATTTAGAATGAGACTCCAAGGATACTAAATGCCTATGTGTGAGCCAAAAGTGGCAACTTGGATTGTAAGCCCAGCCACAAGCACAGCTTTTTGCTTTTGAAGCTGCTCACAGCAGGGACAAGCTGAGCTTGCAGCCAAGGGAAATTGTGTATTTGGAAACTAATAAGTCCTAAGTATACTCTGCTATTTGACTGTAAGTATATTAACATCAGGTTTTGCACTGTTGCATGTCCTTGACTAAAATCATCTTAGACCTCAAATGTCAAAGCTTGGAAACCAGGCATCAGTAGGTCAGGACTGATTAAAATATAAGTGTGGCATTTGTTGCCATTTTATACTCTATAGAGTGATTTAAATTTACTCTAATCAAGTAAATAAAAGCTCTTGTATGAAATTCTACTTTGTTGTCCTCAAACGAAAAACATTTGTCTTCAAATAATTGTCTTTCCTGTATTAAAAATGGCTGTTTGTTATTTTACCTTCTCAGGAATGACTACATAGATTCACAGAATATTTTCTATTGGAATAGACCTCTAAGATCGTGGAGATCAATCATTAACCCAGCACTTAAAAGTACACCACCAGTAAATATTATCCTTAATTGTCACATCTTTTGAATATCATCAGGGATGATGACTCAACCATTTCCCTGGGCAGCTTGTTCCAATGCTTGACAGCCCTTTCAGTTGCTAAAGCTGTGAAAATGAGCAACTTTGCTGCTCAGCTTTTTCTCTCTCACTTGAACAGGTGAATCCCTGCAGAAAGCCATTGCCACAGACTTGATCAGGGCAACCAGCTGGGTGTGCCTGTGTGAACAGTAGCACTCAGTCCCCTTGGCTTCGTGGGCATGTCGTGTCATGCTCCTGTGTGTCTCCTGTCATGGAGACCCTGGAGGGAAGATTTTCTACTTTACAGAATCACAGAACCACAGAATATGCTGAGTTGGAAGGGACACACAAGGACCATCAACTTCAACTCCTGGCCCTGCACAGGACCATCCCCAAGAATCACACCATGTTCCCGAGAGTATCCTCCAAACTTGAATTCTTTCATGTTTCTTACTGTGTGCTCTTACAAATCATGATTTTTCCTCTCCCTGATATTCATAGATATATACAAAGGAAATCTTATCTTGATCTTCTGCAAATGAAAGCCAGTAGTATAGAAAGCCAGTGAGGTAGTATATATTAGTCCATACTGGCACCACTTGAGTGCCAGAGCCAGTGTTCTGTCTATACATGGCTTTGATAAATGTATATAAAAATAATTTTAAGATGGAACATTATAAACACTGCTGATGCTTAGATAGATGTGAACATGAAAAGAAATGTGCAAGCTGGGCCAGAGAGGGAGTGCTAGGCAGGCATAAGTGCCATGATGGTGCTGGGAGAATCTATGAATGTGCACGTGCTTTTGAATAGAGGGAGTTCTGTGTGCTGCACTAGTGTCCTTCTGCCTCTGCCAGCCCAAAGGGAGGAGAGGACATGGCTGTCTGTGAGTCCTGTGCATGGCCATCTCAGTGAGTGTCCACATCTCTGTGTATCTCTGGGATATTGTTCAGTTGCTCTACCAACTGAATTTTCAAATGGGAGGGCAGCAGCTGAAACCCTTAGCATAAGCAGAGTCCCACATCTCCAAAGCAGACTTTAGCAGAGAGGGACAAAGGAGACCCAGGCTGGAGCTGCTGGAAACAATGGACACTTGTAACATCCCTCAATAGTGACAACCTGTCCATTTACTTCAATTTCGTCACCAACATTCAAGATAGATGTAATCAGGCCAGTGAATGCAACTTAAACATATGAATAATTTTTCTTATCTGTTAATTAATGACACATTTTAACTAGAGGAATTGAAAAGTATTGCATCTGGGGAGGAATCACCCCTTGCACCAGTAAAGACTGGGTATCAGCAGGCTGAAAAGCAGCTTTGTAGAAAATTTCCTGAGGGTCCTGTTGGACCCCAAACAGATGTGAGCCTGAAGTGTGTCCTTGTGGGGACATGGAAAGCCAACAGCCTCCTGGGCAGTGTTAGGAGAAGCATTATCAGCAGGTGGAAGGAGGTGCTCCCTCCCCTCTATTCATCATTAGTGAGGCCATGCCTGGATCACTGTGTCCAGCTCTGGGCTCCCCAGTAGAGGACACATGGACATACTGACACTGCCCTGAGGACTGCTCTAGCTGGCCCTGCTATAAGCAGGGACATTGAGCTAGATGTTCTACCAAGGTCCCTTTCAGTTTCAATGCATATGCATTTTAGTGATTTTGTGTTTTCCTGTACTATGCACAGTGGCCATTGGTAACTCCTCAAAACTGGCAAATACTGAATTGCAATAGTAGTCAACAGGATAATTTCTTCATTTTCAGGAAGGTAAGTTGAACTTCTCATTTCCTTACCTGTACAAGTTTTGACGTGGATGCACTCAAAAATTTTGCAGGGTCTGAGAGCCCAACAACCTTAATTTTCTTCCATTTTGGGAATTTCCTTATTTTTCAGGGATTGTTGTGTGAAGTGTATCATAAGCATTACTGAAAATGTATCAAACCATGTTTTCCTTCTTTTACATCTTAAATGTAAAGGTGTGGAGGAAGATGTGGAGGAAGGGTTGATTCTTGTTTACAATGCCCTTATAATATGCAGAAAAGTAACCTGGACTCTTAATGATTTTGTGGTTTTTTGGCTGGCTATAGCTTCATGTAATGTGTAATACATATTTTGCCAAAAACATTTTAGGGGTTTTTCAAACAGTTTCTTCCTTCCAAATGCTGAATTTAACAGTCCTACAATGTTTTATAGCTTCCATTCTATTCATATGGCTTGTCTTTAGCATAGCAACAGAAGTCTAAATGATTTTGATTGCTTCTAGAACATTTTATGAATTCAGAAGTGATGTTTCAGCAGTTTTGGACTAAAAGTCACTATTTCCTGATGAACTGCAGGTTCATATAGTTTGAAATAATGATGATTGAATTTCATGCAGACACTTACTATCAAGAGATAATTTTGAAAGTCGTTCATTTTGCATGAAAACAGCATGAAAACAGTCTTGTTCCAGCCATATCCTAATGGCTGACAAAAGTAGTGGATTAAACATTCAGAGTAATACTCTCTATGCCACTTTAAAAACATATTTATACTTTCTTAGATCATTTTTGTAACTCACAGAATAAGATGCATATTCCCCTTCAACAGCATTTGAGACTTAATAGTAAAAACTGTTGACCAGGAATGAAATGAAATTATGCAATAAACATTGCACAAAGAACAACTGTGCCAAAACCATTTTAATAGATTATGAAAGGAAGTAATTTAAATGTGTAGTTGATTTACAAGCGGAAAGATGCCTTCACATTGACAGAATTTCTGGCAATTCAACTGTTTTTTGGCAGACCTTCAACTTTTCATTACACAGAGGAAGGAAGAACTATCTGTTTCAGTTATGTGTGGTTAGTACATTTATATACCCTAGGCTAAGGCCCTGTTTGCACTACTCTTACGACACAATATTTGTCTAAATTGCCTCACATAGGAAGATAAGTGTTCCTTCTTAAGGGAGATATCTTCATAGGCCAGCCCAACTTTAAATGTTTTGGCCAAAAGCAATGTTTTTGTGAGCAGCTTCTCCTTTCCTTATGAGAGCTGAGCGGACTTTGTGTGGTAACTTTGTGTGCTGCCGTGTGCATCCCTGGTCACAGCGATGTCACAGAGGTGGCCAGCACACACTTTGCTTGGGAAGGGCAAAACAGCCTCCCAGAAACCCTAACCAGTCAGCCTAAGTTTGAACAGTCTTCACTCTACTCTGAATTGTAAAGAGATTGTTAATTATCTCTATAAACCAGAAAGCAGACTGGAACTTGGAATTAATGTGGTTGTTTCTTTTCCTCAGTTGTGCTTTGCAAATTATTGTCAGATCTCTTTAAAAAAGTTTCATTGACTGCAGCTCTCTGCAGTAACTCTCTACATTTGTTCTTTGGATCAGTTAGGAAAAAATAATCCCAGATCTTCAGTTTTTGTTCCATTGTTGTTTTTTTCTTTTTCTTTTTCTTTTTTAGCTTTAATTTCATCTGTTCTTGGAGAAGCCTCATAAAATCTAGCTTAAGAATACAATTACAAAAGTATCTCCATCTCATTTCATTTTCACTGTCTACCCCATTCTTCTGTGGCCCTTGACACCTTCAGGGTTTTACCACAGGGTTCCAGATTGCAGGTTGACTTGCCCAAAATTGTAGAGCTAGTCAGCTCTAAAAACGTGAAGAGATTTGTTTAGTAGTATCTCTGCCTTGCTGTTATAAGATATAGATTTATCTAGATTACAATTTAGTAGACTCTGACTAATAGCAATGGAATGTGGCTTGAAAATCTACAAATTAGCACCCATTTATCTAATTTTGTTACTGGAAGAAAATGTAGCACATCAACATGACACTGAGCCTACATTAATTAGTGCTGTTGAGAGATATGGTTATTAGCTGAGCCACAAAACAGAATTAGCACTGAAATAAACCTTTTAGGATCTGAGCATACATCTCCACATGACACTGTGCAAACCTGAGGATAAATGCCAATTCATTGATTTTCTTAGAACTCCAATGTCCTTCCAGCATGGCCAGAGTATATGTCAGGGAAAACCTATGACTTATACTTCTAAAAATCTACTCAAAGATTTGAAGGTAAACCATGAACAGAACTGAAACTGAGGACAGGATAAATTCAAGAGTGTAAAAATACCATGCATGTTTCTAGACAGATTATGCACACAGAATTTATACAGTAGTTATACAAAGAAGTGAAAGGAATTAAATGAACAATATATAACTATCATATTCTGTGTACATTTCTAACATGCTTTCATTGAGAAAAATTCCTGTCTGTACAAAATCACTCTTGCCTCAGGGAAAAAGACCAATATATTTCCAGGTGAAATGAGAAATTCTCTCTTTCTCTATTTCACAACAAATGATTGATTTAGAAAAATAAGTTAGTCATCTTATACTTACCTCAAGCACTGAATGTACTCAGAACAATTAAATTTTTGTTCAATAAACTCAAAGCTTTCAAATTTTTGGCATAAACACTTCTTACCCACATTGTAGAAAGAAGAGAATGTGCATAGTTGATGTACACTTTGCAGATCAAGTCTACTATTTTCAAGTGTATTGAGACAGGCTAAACTCTGGAAAATCAATTCTGTGATACAAGAAGAAAAAAGGAAATGGAATGTGATTTGGTTTTTCCCTAAAAAACAAATTTCTTGACACCTCTGGTGTGCCTATAGTGCATCAAATGACAAGTATGTGATGAAACTAATATTTTGAATGCTTTTAAGAAGGAAAGATAGGAATTTGGAGCCTTTCTAAATTGGTTCAGGGGCAAATCCTCAGCAAGGACCACATGTTTGTATGCATATATACATAGCTTACAACGCATACAACTTTGTCTTAGTAAAGTTGGGGTTTGGGGGTTTTTTCTACTTATAAATTTTACCATAGGCAAACCAGCACAAATTGTAAGGCATTCTCCACAAACCAAGAAAATGCTTAGTTTTACTTTGTTTTTTCTTTTTTTCCAAGAAGAATTATAAAGAAAGAAAACATTCAACTTTGGAGCAATGTGAAGAATTTTTCTTTTACTAAATTAGAGAAAGACTGAATGCCACCTGTGATTCTGTAATTATACCTGAACAGCAGGAAAATCTGCTACTACTCATTGAACCTTGCTGCTGAGGGATGTTGAATAGATCATTCATTCCATGGTTAAGGAGAGTAATTTCAAATCTGTGTACCACATGTAAAATTAGTTCTGACCTTGTCAGCCTCAAGCATGTCCTTCAGATATGGATCATTAAATTCAATCCTTAACACTCCAGGGGAAAAAGCTAAAAAAATTTAAGGGTTCCTTATATTTCATTCTATGATCTCTTACTAAACCAATATATTGGCTTTGATTTTCCAGATGGAACCAACATTTCTATCCTTGATGTATAAAAGCTGTATCTTTCTGAAGAAGATAACTTTCTCAAAAAAAAGATGACCTGTTAGTATGGCCCATGCTGAATCTGTATCTTCATAGCAGCTCATGCAATGAGACAAACTTACAAGAGACTGGTATGGGGCTATAAGTCAGTCCCTGAAGCACTCCCTCCTGTGCACCTAGATTTTTCATTTCATGCTAACAACATGTCAAGAAGTGAGTGCTTCCCAACTCTACCATATCTTCCCCTTTAATATGCTGGTATCATTTATTCACTGAGAGATGAGTGGACCTGTACAGGCTGCTGAATAAAAACAAAGAAGCAAATCTGAGCACCTGATTTACACCTAACTATTCATGGTATTCATAGTTCACTCTCCTCTGGGATGATTCCAAATAGCAATGTTCAAGACTGTAAAAAGCTTTCCAACCTTCGGCAGTTATGATAACTCATGATATTTGGGATTTTGCAAAAGGCTAGGTCTGTGCTTACACCAAAGGCAAGGTAGAGAAAGTATCCTCCCCCTCTGTTTTGGTTGTGAAAAGTGGCCACTGGTTGAAGTTAGCTGTGTGGGCCCTGATCCCTGCCTTACTACCTTGAGATAAGCACCTATAATGCTCAGGATAAACAACTGGAGTAGCCAGTCTATCCTTACCAATTGTAAAGAGAAGTTAGGTTTGAGAAAGACATCCAATCTAAATTTATGTGTATCTTACCAAAGAGGATTTAAGGAGTTACAGTGACTCAAAGACATGTAAACATCAAATACCTTTCGCATAATTCAAAATATAGTGCTGTCCAAATAACGAGTAAAATCTGCTCCTATGGCCTCAGTGACTAATGATGTCCAACAAAAGTGTGTAGAAAAGAAGTTAATTTGTCTGCTTCTCTCCTGCTCTCTGTTACACAGTCCTGGTACAATTTCTCCAGCTGCACATTTCACTAGGCCAATGTATTTCAGTTTTGCCATGCTGAGCCAAGATATTTTTACATTTTTTCCTCAGAAAATACTGAAACACTGGCAGTTGACCTCTTTGGCATATCTTCCTGTGTAAACACACTTTATAGTCTGCTATAGGCACCTAAGTCCATTTTCTCCAATAGTTCAATTCCACATGTTCCAGAACTATAATAATATTTCTCATCATCTCTCATTCACATATGCACTCACAAAGAGGATGAGAAAAGAATTTAAAATTACAGCCTGGCATTTTCATTAATAACTAGGTAATTCCTTTACACTCTTACAGTGCAAAAGTTCAGAGGAGTAATTTTAATATGTTTGGGGACCAATTAAGGACAGCCCCTGATGACAGAGAATCACTGCATTACAAAGTCATAGCTCCCTCTTTGTCCTGAGAATGGGAGATTTTGTGACATCGTTAGTATTTTTAGAAAGTCTAAGCTAGGAATCTCAGTAATAAATTGCATATTTAGTTGGCTTACCTAGCCTCTGGTCTTTACACAAACACAAAAATCTCACCATCCATGGATTTGGAGCAGAGAGAGAGTATAGTCTATCTCTTTTCTGGAGTAGGTAGGAGGCTCACATTGGCTTCTTCATGTTGATTTGTCTATATCAAAATAACTAGATGCTACTCTGCAATGTGAAATATTTTCCTCTTTTTTGCTATTCATATCTGGAAGTTTTAGGATTTTTTCACTAATAAGGGAACAGAATTTCTATTAATTTTTTTTTTGTAAAAGGTAGATTCTACAGCATTTAAAAAATCTATCAGTTCAAGCAAAGAAGTATTTCTAAAGTTGAGATTATTAAATAGCCTTGGTTGATAATTATTGCCACAGACAACTGAGAAAACAGTTAGGTAACATTTGAAAAATGAGAGGGTCAATTTTAACGAGTACTACATGCAATTTAAAATTTGAAAAATACTGTATTTGGCTCTGCGTCAGTGGGGCTGGAAGAATCATTTTATCATAAGTTTCTACCCTCCCGATGAGAGCACATTGATTTATTTTATCATAAATCAAGACTCCTGCTGGGCTATGAATGAAGGACTTGTAAGGTTTTGGCCTTTAAAAGTGGTTGGGAGCGTAAAGGAAAGAACATGAGAGTTTGCATTAAGGGAGGTAGAGAACGATACTGGCCAATAAACACACAGAGCAAAACCAGCAGCTAACATAAGAGGGCACAACCAAGTAAAATTGATTCATTTATGCCAGCATTTCATCTTAGCCTTCAACATGAAGCTGAAGGGAAAAGCCTGGCTCACCTACTTCAGTCACATAATATCACAGATAATGCTATCAGATAGTCTCTCATACATATTTAGCAAGACATCTCCAACATATGGATGTAGAAGTACTGGCCTTGAAAGCTAAAAGCTTTGATCCATAACAGGATCTCCTCATGGGAATTTGGTCCACCTGAGAAGGCATCCAACAACATTTAAACATAAGAATATTTTGTTACAAGGTATAAGTAAGATAATATGACAAAGAACAATGCCTTTAAAATTAATATTCCTTTGCCCATATTTTAAAAGGGAAGCATTACCCTTTTCAACAGCACATTGGTTAACCTTTACTCTCATCTATGACTTTATAGCCCTAAATTATTACCATCTGTTTAATAATTTTATCTCATTTCTCAGTCATTAGATTCAAGATAGGCCCAAATATTGAAAGGAGATTGAAATTCTCTACTACACAGAGGGAGCATCAGACATTGATTAGGTAATTTTCATCATAGGGAACTTGTAATTTAGCTGAGAATGACTGTGGCTGATCATCCCTTTATGTGTTCCAAGTTTGCCACTGCTTCAGGAGTGTAACATGTTTAATCTGTCCTCCACTTGGATTTTCAAAACATTTTTAGGGAAACACATTTTTTTCCATGCCAGAAATACAATCAGATATTTATTTTTTCTCACTAATGCTTATAGTCTTTAATGAAAAGTAAAGTACGTTGGGTTTTGTTTCTGTTTTTTTTTTCATTGGTTAGTTATTTTTGTCCCACCAGTCTTGTTTAATTCATACAGAGAGTGCCAGTGTTTAGAGCTGGTTGGCAATTTTCAGATTAAAAGGTTGACTTGCACAAATAACAGCAAAAAACTACACGTATTCTTAGGATTTCATGGTGTTTCCCTTGCAATGAGATATCGAGATATATAGATATAATGAGATATGTTGGAAAACATAGTAAAAGGAATTATGAAAAATTGTGTACAATATAGAGGAATTTAAACAAGAACAGATGCAGAAAAGGGTGGAGATCCAGGAAAAAAAGATCAGGAAGGTAGATCTTATCATAGGAAAAGAGACTAAAATGAGCAATGTTTGTTTAATCTAGAAAAATAAAAACTGAGAGAGGATATGGTTATTCTCTCTATATAAATAAAGGGTAAAATAGAAATAAAGAAGAAACAAAAGAGAACTCTGACACAGTAAGGCAGTAAATATGGTCATAGATAGAATAATTTTGGAATTAGAATTAGATCTCTAACCATATCTAAGCCAAAGAATCTCTGAACTTTAACCAAAGGTTCAAGATCAGCTTTGGCTCATATATGTCCTGGAGCAATTTTGAGAGTGAGCTTGATTAAATATAATCAAAATGTGTTCCTAAATAGCTTTAATTTTCAAGATGGCATTGCTACTTGAGCTTGAATTTGATGATGTACATAGATTGCATCCAGCATAAATTAATTCAGATTTTTGTTTAGGATGGGTTACCTACTGGGATCAGTCTCTATGACCCAGTAAGTTCCTTCCTGACAATGGTGATATTAAAACATCTCAATCTCTACTCAATTTTCATTGTGACAGGCTTCCCCCTCCAAATGGAGCTGACAATAACCATCGAGACAGCTTTTCTTAAAATTTGTGAGAATGCTGCCTCAAGTGGGTATTTTGTCATTCTCTAACATTTTAGGTGTGTGTCTTAACTACTTCACTGTACTCTGGGTGTTCACTGATTGTCAGTGATGAGGTCTACACCAAGGCACAAGCACGCTGTGCTGTGCCTATGAAGCCAATCTCCTAGCTGCCCAGAGTGAAAGACCTAGCAGAGCATCTCTTGATGCCCTCTCCACTGAGCATCTCTTGGTTCCCTCTCCACTGATGTTTTGACCATGACCCAGGTGCCATTTCAACCTACCCTACCTGTAGGCACAGGACCTCAAAATCAGAGGTTTTCATGGGATTGAAACATGACCCCAGGAGGTCTTAATTTTGCTAACAGACTATTCCATGAGGTGATATAATTTACCATCATGTTATTATAGCCATGCTTTGGCAAATGACTATTAAAGCCATTCAGACAGTGAAAAGAAGATACGGATTCAAACCTACAATGCACTCTGTAGTAAAAGTTAGTGAACCACTTCCAAGTTCATCTACCATAAATAAAATGTTTCAATTTGTACAGCTTATTATTCTTATCTTCAATTATATTTTAAAAGGCTTCCAAAGACAACTCCTTTATAATTTTATCTCTAACATTAACAATCTCCATTTTGTTATAGAAACATCCTCCCCCAAATGTTTCAGAATAATCATCTCAATTAGATGGTTCTAGTAGAATTTTTTTCTGTCAGTACTTTTTTTTCAATTACCACTCTGATTCAGTTATTGAGATTCTGCTTGTGGTATATGACAAGGGCAATTATGAAGGGTGCAGATACAGATATATCCTCTAAATGTATTTTCAGGTTCTGCATTTCTCATTCTGGTGGAAAATGTCAGAACAGAATTCAGAACTCATTAAAGTTTACCTTGAGACATTCAAGGATTAGAAGAGGAAATTCTGTTCTTCAATCAAAGAGCTGTATGAAATCAGACAATGAGAATGTGAAACTCAAAAAATTATTCTAAATTGCACATCCACTGTCCAAAACCTAGGCAAATCACCATTGCAGATTTTATTCAAAATTATTTACAAAATTAATTTTTACTCAAAATTAATTTCTTTCTAAGTGTAATCATCTGAAAGCATTCCTTGAAAGTGCTACTAGGGCCTAATTTTTTTTATTAAAAGATGCTGAAGATAATGATCATTGTAAAACTGAAATGATGAAGCCTTTCACTCAAACAGTGAGCTTTAGATTCTTTCTCTGTTTCAAGAATATCAGTCCATGTTTCTTCCTTTCCAGATGACTCTGCAATGCAGTACCTATAGCTCTGAAGCATTTCAGGAATCCTAGAGGTCCAGTGCCTCCTCCTAAACATTAACTTTTACTTAATAGAAATTTTTTACAAAGGTTATAGAGGAGGCACTAGCCTATCCTTTACCAGATTAGTGAACAAATCACAAGCATCTTCTACCATACACTGCACATTAGGCCAAAGAAAAAGAGAAAAGCTAAAAATTGGAAACCATCTGGCACAGATATGCCTTAATTACACATCAGACGTTATACTAAGGACTTGGCTCAGGCATTTGGTTCTCAATACCATTTGAATCATTCTCATGTATTTTAGATTTTGAAATGAAGCTCAAAGACATGGCACAGGATGGGTGGGAAACCTGGGCCTTCTACAGAGTAGCTGGAAGACAGGCCAAATATCACAGGATTGTTCAGATGGCACTGGAAATGCATGTGAAGGCAACTGCATCAAAATCTGAGTAACATTTGGGGAAATTTCTTTACCTTTGATATGCTGCAATCCAAGAAAATGACGGGCACTCTGTCTCTGCTTGCAGTCTTGAGATGGGGAACCTGACACATGCACCATGACTTCATCTGAGACAGATGATGAAGAGATCAGGGACAGAACCAGATGAAAGAAGTGGGAACTGAGACAGTGTTATGGGCTTGAAGAGCTCATAGAGGGGAGGAATATTCAGAGGAAGAAAGCAGAATCCATTATTGCTCACAATAGCAAAATACACAAAGAAGAATTTTCTCTTCGGGGAGGCCAAAATCACCACATAAATTCATAAGGACAGACAGCAGCAGATTGGATGTTGAATGGGCTGCTCCCATTCAGATGTGTGTGACCATATAGCCCTGGAAGGCACCAGTGGAACAGCTGCCATCTGTTTAGTCACTCACTGTTCTTTTTTCTTTCTTTGCAACCCCATTACGTTATTCTCAAAATGATTTTTTTAATCCAGCTTGGGATGTTCAACATTTATATTCATATCATTATAGATACTTCTGCTTTTCCTAGAGACAGTAGAAATGTTCCTTGAGGCTCTAGAAGCAGTTTTAGAAAGAATTCTTAGAGTTTATCCATAGGAGAAACACAGAGAATATATTCCACTCTTGGGATAAGAGACACAGTAAAGAAGATGAAAAAGTGTGTCTGAAAAACACATTGCTGTCTGTCGACATGCAATCCATTTTACAAAGCACAGTTCTCTAGATATTCTGTTTTCCAAAAAAAATTTGTATGTAACCTTTTATTTTTTAAATTTTTTTATAAGTTGAATAAATTATTGATATAAATAATAAATTGTTGATTTTTTTTTTCCTTCTTAATTCGATAGGAGTAACTGACAAACATTACTCACCAATGAAAGATGGAACTAAACAATGTAAATCTCATGGACACCTGGCAATTCAGAACTCACTTATCGGAGGATTGATGCATCACTAGTAAAAGCAGAACTTAAGAGGAGGTAGCACTGTCACATTAACAACATTCCAACTGTCTTTAAAAGCAAAAAAGTCAGAAATACAAGCATTACCAACAAGTCAATGTTAACAGGACTTAGACAACAACATTTTGCTCTCTCTTCTACAATAAAATTATGTGCCACATTCAAATTCATTGTCCTTTAAGGCTCTGAACAGCTCAGCTACATATTGGTTTTAATTCTTCTTTTTGTCTTTTCCAAGGCTGTAAATTCCCTTCTCTCCCAACCTGGAAGTACTCTTTGGTTAAATAATTTTCTGTTTCCTTCTCCTTCTTTTATTTTTGCATAATCTTACTTTCAGTCTGCCTGCCCTATTTACAAGTTTCTTCATATTCTATACTTCAAACAGCTTCCATTGCCCACTCAGCTGCCTCCATTGCACATACATTCAGGGCACAAAATACTTCCACTGCAGTAGGCCAGCAGGTGTGATTGACTGTCCATTCTCTGTGGGCAGGGTATCCATTTTGCCAAAAATACCCTGCTGTGGTAACAGGGACTCCGAGGCTGGCTCTGAGCGGAGCAGTAGGTGAGCAAAGAGACATTGTCTCCAAGTTGGCTCAGCACATTTTTGGGTGGTTTTGGACACTCAAAAGTCCTGCCAGGCTTGAGCTGGGTCCCCACAGAGTCATTCTTGCTTGTCTGTGACAATAACTCTCAAACACACATTGCACTAGCTATGTCATCCAAGATCTCTCCTCCCTGCCCTGGACAATGAGTGGGACAGTGTGGTGTTTTGATGCTCTACACATATCTAGCCATATCTTATCTAGAGAGGCATGCATAATATATGGGGTGCATTTTTCATAAATTCGCATTGAGATGGAAACAGACAAAATAATCTTGTAGGTATTTTCCACTGCAGCAGACTCAAGTCTAGAACTGAAAAGGGGGAATAGAGTTAGATATTTTGAGAGGGTTTACACTTCTCTCATGTAAAATCAAAAAGAACATTTAAAATCAAAGCTTTTTGGCAAATTTTATATTTTGCTATCAAAACACAAAGACATTATTATAATTGAAAGGAGTGAATCACTCTCAAAATATTCTACTCTGTTCACATCTCTCAGGTACAGTTTAGCTTGGGACTTTTCTTATGGAAATACATTCATTTTGAAACATGCTGTCATGAAATATGACTGTGTTGTAGCTCTGAGATTAGGATCTGTTAATTCCTGAAGATCCAAAAATTGTCATGACAGATTTATAACACTGAAACTCTGAAGGAAATTTATTGAACATACTTAAACAGATTTTGAATTACCTGCTACCTAATTAGAAATGGCTCCAAAGGTAGCCACTGTAAAAGACTTCTCAGTAAATTGTTTTCAAACCCTAGGGCAGGTTGTAGTCATTATGTTTTCTTTACACTCTGCACAAGATGGTCTTTGTTTAGTAGGCTGCATGTTACATGTATCCTTTCACGTTTTCCTAATGTTTCTATTTATTTATTTATTTTATTTTTTAATCCAGTGCTATTCCATTATTAGACCATGTGGACAATTTTAGAATGGCTGCTACCTCTGTCTTTACTGACCCCTATCTAAAAAGCTGGTATTTCATCTTTGGGGAAAAACAAACAAACAAACAAACAAACAAAACACACAAACAAAGAAACAAAAACAATCCCCTCCCACCCCCCAAAAAAGAAACAAAGAAATACAAGTAACAAGACAGACAATGTGTGAGAGAAAGGGAAGAGGATGAGTAAGAGATCAAATGCAAGAGAAAGACAAATACAAATCAAATTCATAGACCAGGAGAATGTATCAAAAAGGAAACAAATATACAAAAGATTTAAAGTTTAGTATATATGTATATGACTTCTGACATTCCTCAAACTGTTTAGTAAGCTTACATCTGTTTAAATTTTAGGAAGTGTTTAAGCATTTGAAAGAGTAATTCATGTGCAAAACAAGTGTTCAAAGCAGCCAGCAAGTTCTTCTGCTAAATAACCACTTTCTGGAATGTTAAAAAGGTAACACACTGTGTGCTGAAGTCCTCTTATCTGCAGTTATCTTTTAGTAAGTTCCAGATGTGGAAAACGTGGGAATTGGACTGGATATGAACAGAAGGTTGCCTTTTTTTTTCCAGTTAGCACCACATATATTGACCAAATCAGAATACTCTTCTGGTGAATTCCTTTAGCCTATGACACTGGTTCCTAATCTTTTTCCCACTCTTCCCTAAGCTTTCTTAGTAAGTTTTCACTTGCACTCCTGAGTACACACATTGGAATCACTGCTGGAGAGAGGCATAATTGTTCAGATCCAACCTGCACTTGAACCAAAACCATCCAAAACTGTTTCATTCCTCTGAATGTCATTCCAAGTGAAGTTCAGCATTGTTCAGTCTTAAATTTGGGTGCAATTCTCACCCTAGAATCCTCGCTCTTTGGGTGAAATCCCCACATTTTAATAATTGTTAGATATTTTTAACTTGTTCCAGTAATATGCAAAGCTGTTTAGGAATAAAAACATCTTTTAATTATGTCTGTAAAACTTCAGCAGGATGATCTGCTAATGGCTCTACTAGTTCGTATCAAACATGAGCCTTGCCAGATAAATTAGAAAAGTCATCTTTAGAATAATTCCTTAAAATACAATATATATCAGTCATAAAAATCAAACTATTTGTGCTTCTTATCACTGCTATCTCATGGATATATTACTTTTTCATACAAGTTTTCCAGTTAGTTCCATGCACAGCTGAAACAAATGCTGCATCTTTCTAAAAAAGCCCTAATTATCACTGAAAGAAATTTAAAGCACAGTTAAACATGAGGGAACCAAAAGGAAATATGTATGTCTTGCAACCACAACTATGAAAATCTGTGACATCATAAACTACTAATTATTTCCACACTTAGGAAAGTATTAGAATTTATTAGGGTCTTTCCAAGATATGGAAAATACTCCACAAGTGAGGCAACTGTAATTCAGGAGAGGTGGAGTCCAAAATGAATTATTAAGGTCATTTCTTCAAGAATGAATATAAATATTTTCCACACTTCACTACACCAGCCACAGTATATGCATGAATATACATCTTAAATGCTGGCATTCATGGCTGTGCATACATAATAGCTATCCTATCTATTTTAGGAATTTTGAAGGCACATGTTGCTTTGGCATCTACCTTTCATATTTATGTAATTTTAAGGGCTAAAAGAAGCTTAATATATGTCTTCCATCTTTGCTAACATAGAAAACTGAAAATTGTATGCAAAGATTTTGCCATGACAAATTGATGTTGGTATATTTATATTATTAAAGAGAAATACCATAGAGAAATGGGTGGACTTGGAGCATTCCACAACATTCTTATGTTTGCACTAAGAATCAAGGTAATTAATGTTTTATGAGCCTTGATCTTGACCTTGAGGGTTTACAGAACTGGATAAAACCACAATACCAGAATATTACTTTTTAGGACTTGTCCTCCTAAATAAAAGAACTAGTAATAGTGCCAGAAAAGCATACAGCTGCAGTGTCTTTACTGGGATTACTATTTCCTTTTTCATCTATAACTGTGTTGATTGGCCTGGTTACAAGTCCCGGCCTGTGCTGTTGCTTCTTGCCATTCCCCCCCTGTCCTGCCTTTCCCCAACAGGCAGGCAAACTCAGTTTGACTGTTCGTGGTCAGACCAAATTACATGTTCAGTGGAAGTAGCTCATTGGACAGAACACAGCAGCAGAAGCACACAGATGAGGGCAATGGTGGTATCTTTAGCCACACAGTTTGATCCAAAAGAAGATATATGAAGATATCTTACTATCCTTCCGCTTTTATTTGCTTGCAGTTGATAAGGTTGTTTCATTTAGACTTCTACAGACCAGAGCATATTGTTCATGCACAGCAGCCAGTAAAAATAGGTTTTATGAAGTAGCAAATAGTGGTCAAATAGCAGAGAATTGCCTTTTAAAAATCTATTTCCCTGATGAACAATCATCCCACAGTCTTGATGAAAGCATGTTGAAACACAGAGAGCCACCTGCTCTGAGCTCAAGTTGAATATCCAAACTCATTGATCATGTCTATACAAATAAGTTAGCTATGCCCCAGACCATCCATTTGTACCCAGCTCAGCTGGGAGAGAACAGCTTGCCTCCACATGAACCAACTCTCTCCCTCCCAGACAGGGAGACCTTATCAAAGGTGTCTACAGATAATGGTCTCGATCAGTCCTGAGCTCTGATCAGGCATTTTACTGGGATATGTTCATTAAGCTCAGGCTGAAATTATGCCTGGTGAAATTATGCCAGTACCAGCAACTTTGAAGAGTACAGAAATTTGATTTTCTTCCCATTATCCACCAATCTCAAAACCAATAAGTGGTATTTTCCTGAAAGACACAAAAAATCCCCAGCAAATAAGTCCATGCTGTGCCTAAACTGGAAGTGCATGTCCCAGTATGCTGCCCAGTCATGGCAACCCAGTGCCAACTGTTTTTCCTGCTGCAGAGCCTGATGGCTTTCTCCTGTGCACACAGAGCCATTTTCTCCCCCTAACAAGAAAAATATTCTCAGAGGAGCAGAAAAGATGGACAAATATTGAGGAATAGAACAAGGAAACTTGAAAACAAACACAAAAATAAATCTTTGAATAAAGGGAGAAAGCAAAATTTGGCAACCCAGAATGGATTTTTACTCTTTTCTTTTCCTCCTCTAAAAATCTAAACCGTCAGCCTTGTACAAGTCATGAACCTGTAGTAATAGCAGCTTTGTGGATTTTCCAGACAATCGGGCAGCAGAAAGTCACCTGATCCATCTGTGAGACCTGGTGAGAACCAGCAAATATAATAGGTTGCAAAACACCTGAAACTACTGGCATTGCAAACACTTCCTGCCTAATTCTGTTGGACAACAGACACAAAGCCGACCCTGTAATTACATCCCACCCCAATCTACATTTGCAGTCATGTAATTAATACTTCCTCTGTAAAGCAATGGAATAATTTAGAGAGCAGATTTTCAACCTTAGTCTGGGAAAACTGAGAGAGTGCGAGCTCTGCTCGGGCATTTTAGCTACAGGGAAATGCTTTTCTGGTTCCATTTGCTCACAGAAACTGTAATTAGATGCTCAGAGCTCTCTTTGTGCTAGGGCAGAAGAAAATGATACTTCCTTCCTGTTTAAAAGCCACAGGCAAGAGCGGGTGAGAGGAGCTTTTACTTATTCAGGGGACTTTATGAGAGTGATAAATGTAGATGGCCCTGCAGACTCAGCCAGCTGAGAAAGTGTTGTGTTATCCCACACAGGGAAACATTTAGCTTGTTGTTGTGTAGTTAAAATGCTTCTTCTCATAAATCATTGTGGTTTTACAGTAGGCATAACAAAATCCCATATAGTTACTATACAGAAAACAAACACTTTTCTGTTTCTTATCATGCTACCCCACGATAAACTTGCACAGATTTGATTTTTTTATATGCTCCAGATTTCCCTCTCTCTCAGTATATTGCATACAGAAAGGGAAAAAGCATGATGATGGGGCTTTTAAGATGCTTCAAAAAGAAAAAATAACCAGAAAGAAGTTTAAAAGTCAGGAGTATGGAATTGAAGAATAAGGTAAGGATTCTCAGGATCGTAATTTTGGGTTTAGGTATTGCAATTCTACCTCATTCCCACTTTAGCTGGAGAGTATCAGGCCCAAGAATATGTCCTAGGAAATAATGACTTACAGATAGTCTCTTTTCTCTGTTCACACTGTAGTGAAGTAGCAGTTCCTTTAGCACACTCAGCAAGGTTACCTGCTCAGCAATTGCCTGCAGTGTGGGAGAAAGCTGGATTATAGTCAGAACTTCATAGCTCAGACAAAACAACAACAACCAAATAGGAGAAAAAAAAAAAAAAAAAACCACAACAAAATCTTAAAAACAAAAACCCCAAAAGCAACCCCACAACTTTAAATATAAAGAGAGTTGTCCCTAGTATGACCCCCTCCCTGTATCTTACGTGCTTTAATGACAATGTCATCCAGGCAAATGAAGAAGACATGACTGACAGCTGTCTTCTTTGAAGAATGCCCACTTTCCATAGGCACACAGGGCATGCACAGATGGTCTGAATTCAGGCTTTTCAATGAAAGGGTAATGAAAAGCCTCTGAGAGGTTGTTGAAGCTCTCCAAGCTCCAAGTTATTCCTGAAGTAAAGATACAATCTTTGTCTTTTCAAACATATGAAGTTTTCCACATCCATAAGTGTTTAAAGGTACAATCTAGTACTTCACAGTAGCCCATACAGTACAACTTCAATGGGATTCAGGCATCTAAGTCCCAGAGCACTCTCCAAAAATCCTTGGCCAAGGTCCCAAGAAGCACTTACTCCAAAACCTAAGTATCCTGTTATTGCACATACCTAAAGAGGATACGTTCTTTGCTGATCCAAACAGTTGAGTGCCCACTCAGCTCTGAATTTACAAACTAGGCAGGTCCTTACCAGGGAAAGGACACCATTCTCTCTGTGTTAAGACCAAAGCCAACACTTGTGCAAAGAATTTTACTGATTTTAAAATCTGGACAAGAAAGGTTCCTACAATTTTATAATAATTTAGTGATGAAAGCAGTTGCCTAGGAAGTAAAGGATCTGGATTCAAAACACTTGTCAGCCTGCAGAGACTTGATTCTTTATGCACTTTACACACAAAGCCATGCAGAAGTCAGGAGAGATGTGATCCACCTGTTCAACTGAAGCCATATGTCTCTGCAGACAGCAATAAAAAGATAACTGAGTAAGAGGAGGATTAGGCAACAGCAGTCTGAATCTGTCACCTATTTATTAGATCACTCTCTTGCAACTGTTTCCTGAAAGCAAAGAAAAGCAAAACACAGAAAAAGGTGTTGAACTTTGCATTAGACACCTGTTGCCTCATTCAACAGTCTAAGTGTGTATTTTCATAACTGTAGGAGAAACAGGGAGACAAAAGCATCCTATTCCTTCAGTTGCGTTTGGCTGAAATTCTAAATGGTTTTAGTGATATCATTCATTTGAGATAAATAATTCTACTGTTTTAAAATTACCTTCCTGGCCTAAATATAGAGCCATGCCTCATAATAATTATTGTATCAGAAGAAACTGCCTACAGGAAATTAGCATTGCTCAAATGTTACAACAAATATCAGTAACCTAGTACCTCTGTATTCATAAGTCTGCTTTTGAAAAAAACAGATACATGACCCTTATTCTATTTCTCCTGCTCAGTGTTAAGATACTCTAGAAAAAAATACTTCAACATAAATTTTAAATATGCAGACAGGTAACTAAGTGTTTGTAAAGTAATAATTAGCACAGGCTTTCAGCATCAGTTCAAGATATTAGCATCTGAAATCAGGACACTAATAGTCAACTCCAAATGAAAAGGATTCACTTTCAGTCTTCTTAAATTTTGAATGGATTTTTCATGGCAGACTTAGCAGTATCACATTCACATCTCTCTTAGTGAGCTCATTCTAATATTTGATTAAACAATTTAGTGTTTGAAGCAAAAAATATAACCTAGTTCCAGCTTTTCCTCAAAATGGTTTGAAAGATATATTTTCAAAAGTTTCAGAGGAGTTTGACTAATAGTATATTTCAAGGCTGGCAAGGAAAACTTGGTGTCTCATGCCTCAACAAGACAGGACAGAACATTTGGCTATTACATCAATGTTTCATCTTTCATTCCCCTTTCATTGGCCCTTCCCTCCCCCTTCCCTTCTCACAATCTCATGGTCTTATTTTGCAATTTTTGACTTTTTTAAGAAACAAGCATATGCAGTCCACTTCTCAAAAATAAAAAAAAATATAAAATATATTTATATATAAATATATATATTTATAAAATATAAATATAAATTATACATGGTTGAACCATCTGATTGTACATTCTCAGAAGTTATTTCCATTTTAATGTTGTGAAGATTAAAATTAATGGACATATTTTCTTCACTGGCAATATTTAACAATTTCTTTCACAAAGTGTTTTTTGAGTTACAGAATAGCACATACTAAAAGGGGTTCCTTTTTTCGTTTCTTCTTGAAAGGGAGATGTTGCATAATCAGGTAAAATTGATTAATATTGTCAGAAAGAATACTTATAAGGGTATGAAACATACATTCTGTCAAGTTGAACACTGTGTGCTGGAGCCCTTGCTACAAAACAGGGGAGTGAACATTTAATGTCTTGGTCTCTGTTACAAAGGTATGAATTTACATTAGAATTCTCTAAAACACTGTGACTAGTCTTGGTTTCCTTGTATTCATGACATCAGTAGAGAAAGCTTCCATTTCTGCCATACTCTCCATTTACAAAATTTAAGCTTATATGGAGAGATCAAAGAAAAATGGAGAGAGTGCTATATGGCAGTTAATTTTAAATGAACATGTTATTGAAAGGTAAAATGGAATTATAGCTTAATTTGTGTTATGGACATCAATTTTCTAAATCACCAAGGGAAAGGATAAACAACATAGTAGTACCACAGTTCACATAGATATTTACCATCCAATGGAGCCCCCTGTACCCATAGGGTAATTATTTATGTGGAAAATAAGTATTAAGAAAGTACCACTAATGCAATGTAGCAGCTGAAATCAGGAAGGAGAAATAGTACAGGGTAATCAGACAGTTTCTCAGTGTACTGCAGTTAGAAAAGCACTGACTAAATACCATTTCACAGCATATATTTGTACTGGGCCTGTTTGTGTGGGACAGATGGAGTCTCACCTTTTATGAGCAGTTCCATTAGCTTCTTCCCTCCACCACTCCACTGCATGAATCTCACTGAGACAAGAGAAATTATACTATCAGCAAATCTTCTGTGACAGAAGAATATTGCAGAAAAATGATTTACCAAAACATATCTCCTCTCAGATTATTCTGTAGAAAGGCATCAGAGACTAACAAAATCAAGAAAAAAACATGGAAAAACTTGATAAAATTCTCTTTCTTTGAAATAAATAAAATATTTTGTTCGCATGTCATGGTCACACTGAAGTCCATGGAAATCTGGTAAGAAACATGGACCCATGTCTGAAGAAGATCTCTGCACTTCTAAGGGAAATCCAACATCTCTTTGCTTCCTAGCAAGTATCTCAAATACATGTATGCTTCCAGGGCTTAGACCAACCACCATATGGTCCTGGTGACTGACTTTCCCTAGTTGTGGTATCAAAAATACATGATTTCACTGTCAAAACAATTCTTTTAATTAGATTTATTAGAGGTCTATTGCCTGCAGGTTTCGGTTTTTCTATCCCCTAGTGGGTTGGCTACTGGACTCATAGAATTCTTCTAAAGGAAACACTAGATATAATGATTAAATGGGACAAGTTTATATTTTGGTTAATAGTAAAGGGGTTAAAGAATCAGGTATTATGAACCCCAAAGCAAAGTTTAGCTCCTGGTACCTAAAGTAGTGTGTTCTTGCCATGACTGCAGCCATCTTACAGGGACTCAGTAGTCAGCTCAGAGGAAGTGTTGCTGAGGCTGTTAAATCCATCTGAGTGAATGTAAGGCTCTGTATACCAGAAAAATCTCTACTGTTAAGGATCATATGAGATGTCTGCAGATCTTTTTGTCATCTTATATTTGGAACATCTACCACGTACCTGAACAAAAGAAGATGACTTCCTGGGAAGCAGCTGACTCTATCCCATACAAAAGATGGGAAATCATTGTGAAAAGGAATACAGTTCTCAAAGAACCTTGTTTCCCTTTGCAGCCTCTGTCACCACCTTGCCCCTAATCCATATCTTAGGAGCCAAAATTTGAAGTACGGACTCTTGAAAGCAACAAGGGCATTGTTTACATAAACTTCTGCAAAAAAATCTGATTTAAATCAACAACCTAAAAAAAATTCTGCATTAAGCAGATGATATTAATTAAATTCTTGCCAGTTTATTTTTCATCTGACATTGTGCATATGATCATCTTAATGCTTGGAGAAAACATTCCTCTCATCAACTAGTCTCATCCATCTGGCAACTCATCTCTATCAGGTTATCTCTCCTGTTTAAATGAGCACATTCTGCTATTTACATTAGAGCCATTTCCTTGCACGGGCACCAACAGCCATGGGCACTGAGAGATCTAACTTGCACTCCCTCTGCTGGTTATCAGATTGGCAGTGTGGCTACAAATCACAAAGTAACTGGGGCCAAAAATTTGACTAGTACCTGCAAACCAACCCACTGCTACAACACAGACAAAATGGCCTCAGCGGTCTCAAAGTGAAGGGCAGGACCAGAACAGCAAATGCGTACAGCAAAATATCCTTTTGCCTATTTTTGTGGAAAAAATATGTGGAATTCTGAGGCATTGAAATAGCAGGAAAGAGGAAGACTAACTTGAATCATGGTGTGGTGAGAAGCAAAGCCACTCCAGACTAGAAGAGAGACACCCTTTGAGGGTCCTAGCAAGAGCAGAGTATCAGCCCAGGTGCTCTGAATGGTTTCCTCAAAAAGTCTTCACTAATACTAGAAGGATCATTGGGAAATTGCTAATTTAGGCACATAAATGCCATACCTACAATTTTGTGCTTAAGACCAGTAATGAATGACAGCTCCTATAATAATGCTGTATATTTTATTTTTACTTTGCATATCTTGATCTCTT
This sequence comes from Notiomystis cincta, assembly GCA_013398075.1. Lineage (NCBI taxonomy): Eukaryota > Metazoa > Chordata > Aves > Passeriformes > Notiomystidae > Notiomystis > Notiomystis cincta. The sequence continues at coordinate 243,706 of VZRX01001242.1, forward strand.
TCCTTTCTGATTTTTAAATTGTGACTGCGATATTTTTAATATTTTGTGCTTGACGACACTGGTGGATTCTTTCATTCCTGATTTCTTGTTTCCTTTTCCAGGATATACCAAACTGCAATCTCTGCAACTCAGTCCTTTTAAGGGCAGGCATACCATCTGCAATGCAATCTATTGTGTACTCTGACTCCTATGGCTCGTGAAATTACCCATGTTTATGACACTCATAACGGCAGCAGATGAAGCTGAAGTCAGACATGGAATGTAAGGGCGCCAGATGTCCCAATTTTCACGGGACATTCCCACATTTAAATAAAACTCCCCTATCCTGTTGACAGGAGCCATTGTCCCAAGACCTGCACAGGCAGAACCCTCCTCCTCTTGCTTGCAGGGTGGGAGCAATATATGTGGCTCCCCAGCATCACCACCCTCCACCCCACCCCACCCCTCCTGGAGTGTCTCAGATTGCTGCAGCTGCAGCACCTGCAGCCAGAGATAGGGAATAATGGAGAGGGAATTTGGGAGGGGTACAGGGAGGGAGAAGGAGGCAGCACAGGAGACAGAATAGAGTAAATCAGGCAGAGAAGGAAAGAAGAGAAGCAATTTAGGAAAAGCAGCAGGAAAAAAGAGAAAGGAGAGAAATACGTGAGGAAATGGAGAGAAACAGAATAAATATTTCTAAAATAAAAAGGAAATTCAAAGATATAAAAAGATAGAAGGGCAAGGAGGGGGGAAGTGAGAAAGAGAATATAAAAAGAGTTGAAGGTACATAAAAGCATAGCGGAAAATATGGAACAAGAGATGGAAACAGATAAAGAGACAAAAATCAGGTGAACCCAAAATGTCAAACAGAAATACAACAAAGAGAAAATGAGGGAGAAGCCCCATGATATCTAAAGCTGTAGCTTTCCCTCATACAGGAAATTTGTCCAATAAGCCATTCTGTCCCCTTCTTTCCACTTTCACTTCTTTCCACTCTTTTGCAGAGCCTGCACACAGCTTTGTGCTGGAGCTGTGAGAGTGGGGAGCTGCCAGGAACACTCCTGAGAGCCCTCAGCAGCCCTGCACAGCACAGGAATTGACATGGACTCCCAAGGCCGCCTTGCAAGCAGCTGCTATTGGAACAGCTATGCGGTTTCATGATTTCTTTCCAGATTCTGCTGGATAACAGAAGAGTGAGAGGGGGATTGGATGGGAGGCTGAAGCTGAAGGTGCAAAGAAAGGCCAGCCAACTTTTGTAGTATATGTTGCACGACCATACAGCCCCTTGTGCTGACATGATTAAATGCAGCTCTTCCCCTGGGCTCCCATAGACTTCTTTATTGTGTAATAATCAGCATTCTGAAAAAGCATCTTTTGCTTTCTTATTGTCAGTTCAGTTGTGTCCCCCCATGAGGATCCCAGGGAGGAGATTTGCTGAAGTCCCACCTGCTTTATTTGCCTTTCCAAAGCAAAGGATTCATTCCTGAGAGAGATGAGGATAGAGAAAAACCTGCACAGAAACTGAGCTCCATCTTTGCAGACCCAGCACACATCAGTACAAGGCTGCCAGCCCCACAGACTCACCAGTTTTCTCCAAACATCCCTATTGTAAGAGTGCCAGCTGGGCTAAAGAGAGCAGCTGTTACTTCGAAGGGATTTCAACTTCTCAGTTCAGTCAGGAGAAAAAGATGTGGAACAGTTAAGAATGAATATGAAAGATTTAATATTTGCCCACTGCTAAATAGGGCAAAGAACTTATTTTGATGGCTATACTGACAGGTATACTGAGCTCAAGATTAAGTTTGCACAACCATGAGGCTTGGGTCAGCTGCATACATTGTGAACCTTGCTCCCCTTTCCCTGTCTCCAACCCCACAAACCCTGACATTTCCTGACCAGAGAACCAGCTGACTTTCTGCAGACTAGAGTGTAAGAGAGACCAGTGTGTGGGCAAAGTGGCTGGCAGAAAAGCTGCAACTCAAAACCAGGCTTGGTGCCCAAACTTCCAAGATGCTATAGACCTGCCCACTTCTTGTTGTCCACCCTGGTACATGGGAATAGATGGGATGAATTTAATTTTTTATTTCTTTCATTTGTCCTTTTCATGAACTAAGATGGTGGCCTCTTCATCTGTGACTTCTAGCACATGCCTGTCTAGCAATTTTTAAAAGTCACCTTCCCTCACAAGTTTGGCTAACTCTGCTTGCATGAAAGAAAAGCAACATTAAGTGCTTGTAGCCACAAACAGCTACAGTGAGACTGCATGAAGCAGTGGTGTTTAAGAAAAAGTCATAATTTTTGTAACGAAAAGAGTTGGATTTTATGGAAGTAGGCAATATGTTTAAAGGCTCTGCTTTGAAGTAATGATACAAGAAAGACTGTCTCTTCTGAATTTTCTGTATTGCAATTTTTCAGATGTCATATGAAATAAAGTCAAATGCAGTACAAGCATAAATTTCTGTCATAATAATCAGCCTGAAAAGCAGGCCTATATATTCATTGAAAAATTAATAACATCCCTGAAGTATGTTGACTAGATTTAATTAGATTTAATTCTTTTGTGGATGCTTCACTTGTGAGCCTCTTGCTCAAAATCAGTATGAAGACATACTTATGTGGGTCATAAATTTTCTTAGAAAATACTTCTCATAAAATACTTCACATAAAATATTAGAACAACATTTGCTTTGTTTCAGACTCCTGGAAGTCCCCCATTTTGTATGCCTTGTTTAAAATCAACACAAAAGTCTCAAAAAGTTCATGTGCCAATGCCTTTAACACTCTCGGTTGCAAGTCATCCAATCTACTGGATCCAAAATTCTTTCACTCTTTATTTTGTCATTTAATGTCTGCTACAGCTACTGATGAAACAGAATGTACTTCATTAGCATTGCAAGATATGAACTAATTCTCCTACTTCAAACACAGATTTTTTTAGTGAATAGATCTGATTATGTTATGTGACTTCAAATAGCTACTTATTAAATATTCTTGCCTTTTCTGAACCACTAAGATAATTTTTGTCTCATACAGAATCTGTATCATAGCTAGGGTTATTTCTAAGAATTTATATAATTCCTCTCATTTCCTTATACAAATGAAATATGTAATTTTTCAACATTTTTATAGCTTTAGCTTTCTTTATCCAATAGCTGTATTCTTAGTTGCAGTCTGCAGTGTGGCAGATATTTTTTTGCTTTTATTTTATCTCAGTCTCTCCCAAACAACCCATTAACAGGGACTTTTTCCTTCATTATAGCAGCAGTTACTTTCAAGTTCAGGAACAGATCTTTCAAAAGAGCCATGTATTTTCATCACCAGCCTGGGTCATTCTTTGGCTAAATATAAAATATGAACCAGATCCTTATTAATTATGTTAAGAAAATATTTGTTCCTAGTTGAGTGATTAATTCACTGTTTTCCATCCTAATGAGATTTAACATTAAGTAACTTCAGTCAGCCCTACTCTTTGTACTCTTTTATTTCTGTAACTTTCAGGAAATCATAAAGTCATAGAATAATTTGATTTGGAAGGAAAAATCTTTATCTTAAAGATAAAGATCTAGTTCCAACCCCCGTGCCATGGACAGGGACACTTTTCAGGTAAACAGGCTGGTCAAAGCTCTTTCCAACCTGGCCAGGTATTCCTGGAGCAGGGCACTGGTGACTTCACGAGATCTCAAGGCTCCCTCCCCAAGTGACTCAAATGCCACAAGATAATGTAACTGCTATTTTCACACATTATTGGGAGATGTTTGAGGAAATGATAATGTTGTTATCTGTGCTGATGGCCTTGATAACTATACCAAGTCAATTTGTAATTATATTAATTATCAGGGAGTATATGGACTCATAAGAACAGAACAACTTTCACTTGATATTGATTCCCTTGTTGCAGATTTTACAAAATCTGTTTTGAAAATTAACTGGATAGTTTAAAATTATATCCTTTTAGTTCTGACAGTGAGGATGTTACTTTAAAAGATTACTAGGAGTTTGATGCAGAGCCTGTTTTCATTTCAGGCTGATCCCTGTAAAAAGATCAAAACAATGAATAAAGAAACTACACTACTTTTTTCTGGTATTTGTTTTCCATTTCAGTCTATATTTTCTCAGAATCATAGAGCAAAAGAGCTTATTCACCACAGAAATACAATATTGCATAAGCCAACAAAAATCAGTTGTCTATGTAACAGTTCAAGTTTAATTTGTAATTAATAAGAAAATTGTATTTTCTGACTCCTCTTCCTACTATCAAGGACTGCTTGGAATTGACAGTTCATGCTGGCAAGTGCTTAGATCTGTGAGAAATTCCATTAAAGGCAATGGGATGATGGTGCAGTCACCAAAATATGAGCAAGGACTCTACAAATGAGGTTGTATATATAATTAATTTATAAACTTTATATTATGCATTCACAAAACATTTGCTTTGTGTCTTTAAGCTGCCTAAATCGTGTAATATGGTATCTGTTCCCTGAGAAGATGACAGATTTCTGAAACATAAAATAACAAATAGTGAATTATTTTGTTTAAGTAAAACTATTTCCGTTGCCTAGGTATACATATAAATGAGTAAACATTTTCCAGATATTCTAACTTATGCAATTTTTTCACATAACTATTTATAAATTACTAATAGAAGATCATGAAAGTGGCCAAATGAAAATGACTGTAAAATTTTCAAATTAACACAATTTAAGCCTTGTGCCTACAATAGTACTGTTTATTTTCACTAATAAGGTCTTGCTCAGAAAATAATTTTTAAAAGTTTGTCTCTGCTATCACTTCAAAATTCAATGTAATTTCAGAGCATTGAGCACTGTTTTTCAGACCGCCACGAATGTGCTTTTAGATGGCTACATCATAATTAAAATACACAGAATTATATAAAAACATGTACAACTAAGCTAATAAATGGAGTGAGAGCTAAGAGTATGCATGTGGACTGTCATACTTTGCAAGCAAAGACTTGCAGAGCCATTCATCATCAAAACAAATCCTGCCAAACATGATAAGATCTGTCATACTCCAGCCAAATTGGTAAAATAAATGTAGAAAGCAGGAATGTAATATGATGTGACTAATCCTGAGACACAATACAGCAGAAAGGAAGGTTCTCAACACAGCAAGGAAAAAATTGCTCATGATACACTGAAGGTTGAGGAGGGAAATGCTGAAGATTTCTTTCCTGTGTCATTCATTACAAAGAGTCTTGAAAATGCCATGCTTCTAATGTTCTTCATTAAAAGCAGTTTTAAAATTTTTTATTGGTTTTTTTTGGTGTTTTTTTTGTTTTGTTTTGGTTTGGTTTTTTTTCTTTTTTTTTTTGTTGGTTTTGTTTTGTTGTTTGGTTGGGGATTTTTTATTTGGTTTTGGTTTTGGTTTTGGGGGTTATTTTTATTTGTGTTTTGCTTTGTTTTGTTTTTATTTTGGATATCTCAATTCAAATGTCTTGAATAAATCACTTCCTGCTTTCAGGTTCAGATTTTTTAGGGATCTAACCATTTAAAATTAGAGTAGAAAAGCAGATTGTTCCAAAACTGCAAAATGCCAGGTGCTGCTCTGCTATGAAAGTCTGACCACTAGTGGCACAAAATCGCTCTCTTGGAAATGCATTCTCCCTGGGGGGAAGGTTGAAAGGCTGGAGCAGTATTTAAGGTGGCCTTTGAAATTATGCATATTCACAGACTGGACAGAGCTGGAGTTTCCTGCAGGATCTGTTTGAACAAAGACCAGAAAATCCAATGGGATCTTCTGCCCTGAGGGTCTCCCTGCAGCAGGATATGCCTGTGCTCTTTGCTGCGTTCCTCGAGGCATTCCTTCCCCTGGAGCACAGGTCCTCCCTTCAGGGAATACCAAGCCATCCCTTCCTAGAAACAGCTTCATTCTCACTGCTTTTTATAAATATGATAAAATGAAGAGATCAAAACAAACAGAAAAAAAAATAGAAAGGAAAAAGGAAAAAATAGGCTGTAGCAATTTTTTTCCTAAAAAGTCAAAACAATATACATAGTGCATTTTGATATACACCTTTCTAGAAGAACAACAATGTCTATGGAAAGAGGAAATTTCATTTGCTGTGTCAATAGACAAGTTTTCAATTGGATCTATTAGTTTAATTATAGACATTAGGCCTTAATTCTTTCATACAGAGGTAAGCAAAAAATTGGAGAACTATTTGACCTGAGGTTTATCTAGATATTAGATGTTTTAACATTACTCTTTTGAAATAGCACTACTATAAAATGTATTCCATTTTTAATGAAAGAATCAAATGCATTTTCTCTATCTAGTTCTTGAGTTTTCCATCAGGACCAAATGAAAAAGTGGGTAGGATCAGAGAGTCCCATTATTCAGAGTGGTTTAACTCTTTTTTTATCAGAACTGGTCATAAAATCTGGCACAAGCCTATTACTATTATTATTTCTTTCTCTTTGCACTTACTTTTAAGGCATAAATCTTCTTTGTATCTATGGAAAAAATACAGCGTGTGTGTGCACATGGACTGAAGACACAGCCAATTATCCTGGTAATTTATTTTATGAATTTACACTGAATTAAATAAGGACCACTACCAGTATCTAGCAAGAGTTCCTCCTCCTGAGGCTACACTTCAGCAAGAAAAGGTTTCTTAAACTGGAACATGAAGATCTGTGTTTACAATCTGTTGTTTGAATATGTTCTGGTTGAAATAGGAACTGGCAGCTTGATTGATGGCCCTATTTCTTTCCTTATTGTCACAAATTACTTTCAGGATTCTAGAAATAACACAGTGTTAGACTCCAGTAAAGGTGCAGCTCCTCAGCTGGGCTTTCACCATGAAGAGTTTTGTCATATCAGTGGAAATCACTTTGTTGAACATTTAAATCCTTCATCCCAGAGGACTCTGTCATGCAGGAGACTGGTAGTGAGAACAGAATAAAGAGTCTTTCATCTCTCTGTTGCTATCGAAAGCCCAGGCTCAGTAAGACACCAACTGATATTTCTACACAAAGACTTTTCAGTTCCCCATGTAAACGAGTTTAGGCTAAGCATTTGTTAATGATTACCCTGAAATTTCTTACTTTAATAGTGCTATAAGTACTCTGAAGAGCACTTCCAAGAGACATGAGGACTGCAAAATTCAGGTTCAGAACAAAGAGGAGGTGATTTTTCAAATACCTCCTTCTCACATGATTCAAAAAGCAACTGGAAAAAGAGACGTGGTGAGGAATCCATCAAGAGCTATTAAATACAAAGACAACACCTCTGTCCACCTTCTTGTGGTTTTCCTTTGGAAGTATTATTTCATATTATAAATGACATTCATCTGTGACACCCTAGATTGCTTTAGACAGGTAATACGGTGCAGAGTACATTTACTTGATTGCTTGTCATGTTCTTGCCAAGGTGTTTAATGTCTCTCAAAGCTAACAGCAGGATAAATCCTTAATTTGACCCAGTGTGGGTAGTCTTGTGTTATGTTTTTACCTTATGTTGTAAAGCTGAAAACAGCAGCCTTCTTCACTATAGACTCACACTGTGGGTGTTACAAAGTTGTAATTTCAATATCTTAGAAATTTCAACATTTTTACCCTTTCTTTTAAAGTAAGTCCCTAGTACCTTCCTCAGTTTTTGAAGACATTGTGGAAAATGCAGTAAGTAAAAACTGCATTGGCTTAGCTCAAAGATTGTCACAAGCTATGCAAAGGCTGATTTCTGCAGCTATTTGTATCTCTGTCTCAACATCCAGGCAGGATATTCTGATCATAGCCTGAGATACTTGCAGAAACCAAATCCCAGCTTCACACTGGTTACAGTCGTCAAGTGCACATCAAATCCTACTTTCCCTGCCCCTGTGTGACTGTCCTGGTTCCAGCCAGGAGAGGGTTAATTTTTGCAGTAGCCAGGAGGGGCCATGGCTAAGACATGGAGGTTTCCACCTCAAGTCATTGCCAGGGGCAGGGGAGAGGGAGTCTCTTCCTGGGAGCAGGAGTTCCATCTGGTCACGAAAACGTGATGAAGGGAGCTGTCCGGTATTGCGTATTACTGCAGAGTTTTTCTGTGAGAATCATTTATTTTCTTATATGTTTTATTATTAATATTGTTGCTGTCATTGTTCATTTTCTGATCTCATTGCATTTCCTGTAAATTGTTCTTGTCTCAACCCAAGATCTTTATCCTTTTTAACTCCAATTGGAGGGTTGAGGAGGAGTGGTGCATGATTTTCAGTGGGAGTACTAAATTGGAGAATACAATTCCTGAACCAGGACAGTGACCATGAAAAGAAAGAGAAACATGTATTTCATGAGGGACAGAAGTGTAGGATACTCAGTCAGAGGCCCAGGGCCCATCCAGAGCTCATCTGTGCTCAGGCAGCTGTTCACTGATGTAGGTTTTGAAGTCCTGATTACAGGTTCTTAGATTGTCTTCTCAGGACTCCTAATAAGTCAAAAAGTGCAGGACTACTGTCACCTTGGCAATTAGTCATGTTACTGAAGTTGCATTTTTCTGTCTTCTACCAGCAAATAAACTGGGTAATCATCTATCCAAATCTAATTAAAATCTGAGAGTAGAAAGAAAGTGTAAAGACCTAATTCAGCTGCATAAGCATAAGGTACCTATTCTAATATATCTTAGAATATCATGCTGCCTTTCAGGTCCTGCATCAGAAGGGTTTGGGTATCTCCCTGGTCCTGTGTGATATCTCATCTGCATGTGAGCATGTCCCAGGTACACTGTGTCATCCCAAATGTCACCAGATACCTGAGTTCCGGTGTCTGAATTGAGCCAATAAATGAGATGTAGGTTATGTAGATGGCTAGTTTCACAAATCTTATTCAAAACACTTCTGCTCTTGAATTTCAATTTCGACACATCTTTGTGCAGCCCTGAGGAAATAATTTGCCCTACCCTCAATCTCTGAGATTGAGGATTAATTCTGCCCTGTATTCATGAGTGTAAAACAAGATGATTATGGCAACAGCCTACTTAACATGTAAACTGCTCAATCTTGATAAGTATTTGTGGTTTGTTTAGTAAATATGTAAATATCATAATTAAATAGAAAGCCTTATTTTAAATTTGAATACTTTAGCAGTAGTACATGACTCTCATTCAAGTAATCTGTTTTTCTGTACAACAGGATATATGTAGACTCGAAGACCTCCTAAGTGATATGCCCATTGTCATGAAGAACAGATGTCCTAGTGCTGAGAAAGACCTGAGAAAGCCATCTTCATCTCCATCCTGTAGCACATAATATACAGCATGCATACAACACCAGAGGTTTCTAATGAATGCCTCAGGAGAGGCATAAAACTGCTCACCCCTGGATGGAACATCTGCAAAGTGCAGAAAAGAGTAAAGGCTGCCAGCAGCGTTATTAACCGCGCTCCAGGAGTCATGGAGCAGATGTCATACCTGTTGGGGAAATGCAAATCACAAAATACTACAGCTCGCTTTCCAACAATGCCTCCATCTGATCCTACATTGTTAAGGTATCCGTAACAAACTATTTCAAGGCATCTCATGATGCCTCAGAAGATCGACTGAGATATCTGTAAACAAAACATAATTTTGTTGGATGTGAAACCCTGGCAGTCTAAAGTGTGCCCTAGACCTGCAGTAAATGGCATATTCCATTTTGAGATAGCATAATTATCTCACAAAAGTAAACCAGTGCAACAACCAAGACACCATAAAGCAGTAAGAATTTATATATCATAAAATGGAAGATGAACTCAAAAAACCAAAAAACCCCACATAAATAAAAAACAGATTAAGATCTACAGGAAATAATCATAACATATTTTGCGATATAATCAGACACTGAGGCTAGTTTCATATGTAAGAAAGCAAAGCTAAGTTTCTACCTTAAAAATTTTATTACTTAAAAGCCTCATTTTTGTTTGAAATTAAAAGACTGTCAAACCAACATTTTATCTTCACCAGGACATATGTAAAAACATTACAATAACTTTTAAAATTATTATTATTATTTAATATAAATGGCATGCTATAAATACAATATATCTTAATATACATAAATTTATCATTTGAAATTACATACTTGTATTGATTTATGTGTTTAACTTGCAAGGGACAAGAGTTTCAGGGGAGATACCGAGCTGAAATAGCTTGTTTTAATGTAGGAAGAAAAAGCTTTCTTTCTTCATCCATTAAAATGCCAGGAATCAATGTATAAATGACAGTTAAGACACTAAGTAGCAATTATTTCTATATCTGTTCATTTTAGGCAACCTCAGCCTTATCTCTCACTTCCTTCGAGATAGGATAAAACAGAGCCAGGTATTATAAGCTGAATCTATAGATTTTCTTGCAGCATTTTACTGCTACACTTAGCATTAAAACAAGTTACAGGCAACCACAGCAAGGGAATTTATGACCTTACAAATGGAGACAGCATGTGATAAATACCACACTATCAGTTGTTCAGGTAAGTAATATGTGCTCTTGTAAAACCTGTACTGAAAGCTGAGTAATTTATGTAGTAAAAGAAGTCTGGCTTCTTTAACCTCTCATGCTAATTTACTTTAAGATAACATGAGGATAGACTTGTGTACCACCCTCTCCTGGTATTTTTAATTGCTATGTCCTCTCTCTTTCATTAGTGTATCCTATTTCTTCCATTTATCATGTAAAAGGAGCAAATGCTATTTCACCTTTAAAACTGAAATCCTTCTTCCTGATACAGGCTGATGGTTTACAACCTCT
>VZRX01001242.1:254454-314376 GCA_013398075.1 Notiomystis cincta
AAAAGAGGAAATTGCTTTCCTGGCCAGTGGCCATGCCAAAGTTGAAAACATGTCTTTTAGTAAAGGTAAAGCGTCCTAATGAATGACTTGCTTTTGAAAGAACAAGAGACAATCCTTGCAGTCATTCAGTATGAGCACTAACACACACACACACACAGAGGAATAAAAAGACAGCTTCCTGTGTGTACTGCAGCACATCTCATACTTTGGTTTCAACCAACGGGTTTTCTGACTCTGGTTCACAAGAAGGAGGAGACTCTGAAGTCCAAACTACATTGTTTACTTGTAAATATCAGGAATGTCCCTGGGTATTGTTTAGAACTGAGGCCTTCAGTGGACAGGCCATCTCTGAGCCCTTGTTTTTCTTGTGATCTTAAAAGTTTAGGGCTTTATAAATGGAAATTCTTACATTCCTGTAGCAACTTCTAACTCTGGAAAGGTTATTTATCTATTTAAGCAAAGCAAGGCCAGTTTAATAAAATACATTGACATTACCCCTAAACCTGCCAATTTTCTTGGATCAACACATGCATAACTACACATTACCCACACTACAGGCACTACAGAGAATACACGCACTTTTACATGTTTAGAAACAGGACTGTCCTTTCCAGCTGCCAGGATTTTATCACCAAATAATGACTATTATTGCATGTACATGCAGTCCCTAGTAATTTAGCATTAAGATCTGGATTATGTGTTATAAAGCTAATAATGCCAAAACCTTTGGAAAAACAAGACCCTGCTTCTAAGCATGTCCCATGATAGCAGCCTTTTTCCAGAATAAACTGCACCAAGTATTCACAGATCCTGTTCAGCAGCTGGTTATGGTATGCAGAGCTCTTTGCAGCCATCATCCCTGGACTCTCCGCTCGACCTGCTGCACATCTCTCTGCCAATACTCTCACTCATCCTACTACATTGAGAAGAAGCATTAATAGAAATATCAGTCTGAAGCACTAATGATGACATTGACTATCTCATGTCAAATATCAAGTTTGATGGAGCTCAGAAATGCTCATGCATGCAGTCCTTCATCTGTAAGTTTCACAAGGACATCTCTGATATTCTATGACATCTCAAACATCACTTTGCCTGTGTTAAATAATCAGCATATGCCCCAGCTTGTGTCTGCAAAGAGATCTGTGGAGGACTCAGAATCAAGTTTCAAACAAACATATACACTGATCAGCTGTATAGTATTTGAGACTCCACTGACAAATTCTCAGGATGTCTACTGATTGTAACTGGATACAAGTTGGATATTTTTTTCATCGACATCTGGACACAATTAACTGACTACCACCTGCAGCTGAATCCCAGCTCCAGGATATTTCTTTGCTAACTACTGTGTTGCCTCAGAGCTAAATCATTGTCCCTAGATGTAGAAGCCAGTAGAGCACTGGCTGGATACTTTCCTCCTTTCTAAGTATTTCCCATGTGAAAGTCAGCCACACACTCCTAAATATTAAAGAAATAATTCTTTGAGGATTCTTATTGCTCTTAAGACCCAAGACACACCAGTAAAGTAGTTCTGCAGCCACTGCTGCAGGATTTGTACTGTAGCGTGTCTGATTCATTGAACAGATAAGTACTACATCCAAAGGAATAGAAGATCATTCTGCAAGATGATGCCTGGCATCTTGTCCCTCCCCTTCTGCCTGAAGAAATGCCATGATAGAGTCTTGGCACTCGGCTTTCGGTTCAGGGCCTTCCATTCTTGTAGCAGAGAGTTTTAATATTTATCTGACAAATAATATTTATCTGACTGAAGCAGCAAGTGATAATTGAGACAGTTATCCTGGCAGTGAACAGTGTGCTGAATCTCTTAATATTTCTCTACCACAAGCTAGAAATTATCTCTGGTTCCTTCCTACTCATCTCCCGCAGTATTAGGGAAAGCTGACATGGCATTTAATTAGTTTTGGATTTATCAACAGTCTTTTAAAAGATAAGATGTGCCTAAAATAATGTATAGGTAGATATACCTACTCTAAACCGGTTCTGTAATTTTAAACTCTGCAGATATGGTCAGGAAGAAATTCAGTCATGCACTGTAGAAACAGATTAGACAGCTTTGAAAGGTGTGCCCTTAAGCATGTGTAAATACAACAGTCTCTGACTACAGAGATAACAACAGTGAAAGTACCTAAAGCAGGTGCCATCCAATTCTTCTGTCACCTAGTAAAAGGGAATAAACTATCAGAAACCTGAGAACAAGGAAGAAGGAACAATGACTCTGGTTCAACTGCAGCTTAAATTGGTCTCGAAGAGGATCATTCTTCTCTGTCAGTGAGAAGGAAATATTTTTCTCTTTTTTCATTTTTGTTTTTCTCTTTATTTGTATTTTTCTTCTTTTTTTTTTTTCTTTTAATCTTCCTTCTCTTTTTCTTTTTCTGAAATATTACCTATATAAAACAAGAGTTGATCAAACAAATATGTAGAGGGTGAATGATCCATGTTATCACCCATATGTGACACAAAGAAACACTGTGTTAACTGATTTAGAACATTTTAAAGAAATAATGATAATTTTATATTTTAATGATAATTTTATCTGCTTATTAAATTGTTCTGTAAAAAGTAGGACTTAAAGATTCCCACATGCTTTGTTTATAGGTACATAGAGAGATGGTATATTTCAGTTAGCACTCAAATGAAGAGTTAAAACTGAGTAACAATTGCAAGAAATTTACACACCCTTCAGGACTGACATATCTTGTCTACCTGGCAAAACAGGGTAAACTCTGACACAGTCAAAGAATAATTGTTGGTTTTGACACAATCATGCAGCTTGCTATTTTCAACTGAGACTTTTGACAGATGTAGTCCTGCTTCATGTCCTGTTCAGTAAGGAACACGTTTCCATGGAAATATTTTTTTCCAAATCTGTGGATAGTGAAAGAAAATATTGATGAAAATATTGATACTTATGTACTAGCAGCTGCAATACATTCTCTTCGTAAAAAAAAACCAAAACAGTGACATACATAAAATCAAGATATGTTGGTTTCTCTCTCATCATCATTCTTTTCTCAGTCTAAGGATAGATTTTTGTACTGGCATGGGATTGAATCAAAAAAAAGTGGTAGGAAGCAAAGTTGGTGTAGGAAGCCCCAGCCTACTCTCAGTTCTACCTCACACCAAGACATAGGACCCTATGTCTGTAGCAAGACACATTTTCTTCCTCCAAGCAAAAATGTAGAATTCAGTATTTTTTCCATCTTTCCAGATTACTGATGGTCCAATGGGAGTAGCAGCATAGAACAAGGCACTTAACATCTGGAAGAATTTTGCACTTCTCATACAAGGTTGACCAGCACATCCTCAAGTCCAGCACATTCTAGGCCATGGCTTCTGGGGCATTTTAACATCTCAAAGATGCATTAGGTTTATTGTGCTGAGGCTGCAAACACTGAGATAAGAATCTGTCACAAAAACTGCTGTTTTGGACAACAATATTTGTCTTCTGAAGGGGGAGATAGGAAGGAGACAGGTCAGAAACAGGGACCAAAGGATATTGCATTTGGAAGGAGCAAATATTGAAGCAAAAGACAGAATGAGATTCAGATGGTTGCATTACTCAAGAATGAGTAAGGCACAGCATTCTACAAAAATAACAATAGAAATCTTTCTCCACCAAGTATTTGTTTTATGCAATGTGTTTGAGGCATTTCAAAATGTCTTTTGGGCATTATAAAATGTCTTTAGAAACATATGGTCACTGTTCTCATGTCCTTCCTATAAAACCAAGTTATCTTTCTACTAAGACTGCAACTTTTAAGGGTTTGGACCACCAGAAAGATGAAGATTACTTTTTTCTTCAAATCTGTGTTAGGAATTCCTAAGATTTTTTTTTCTATATTTTAGAATATCCTAATCTATGAAGATACTATTAATTCCATGGAAAAAAAAATTAAAACTAAAAAAACTAACACTCCCTTAACAGAAGAAGTTTCTTCTATCAAAAACTTCAGTTCTTTGTTTAGGATAATGAGTTTAAATAACTTCACAATATTTTTATTCAAGAACAATGCAGTGGTTAATAGCCCATATCAGAAGCTGTCCTCTTAGCAAACCACTTAAGCTCATGTTTAGATCCTGTCTACTTTAATGATACTTAAAAACTGCTTCAGCATTTTGCTGAACTGAGGTCTTTTACAGCAATTTTTTTTTAAGTGTTCATTAAAAATTTCTTTTGTCTCATTACTCTACAGTTGTGTTCATGTCTCTTGGGAACCTAAGAATAAAGCTTGAAAGCTGCATTAAAAAGAAATCATCATTTATTTGAATTCATTCATTCATCCATTCATCCATTTGAATTTTTTAGTTTTTTGAAATAGTTTTTCTGTAAAAAATTTAGCATACTCATACTGAAGACTCCATGACAATATGTCACAGTGACTTTATGGCAGTCTACTTAGTGATTGGGAAAGCTTGCTGCTCAAATACTTGTGAATTTGTATGATTTTCATTGATTACAGAGGCCTTTGACTAAACAACACTTCATTAAAAAGGGGGATAGATGGCACTCAGAAATGGTATTTAAGGCATGTAGATAAATTTTCTCCTTTTAGCGTGTTCCTTGCCTTCTTAGATATATCTTATATTTGGATGCATCTGGAGATATATTTTATGTGAAAGATATGCATCATTTTGACAGATACTTAGTAAGGAAAGTATACATACCATTTATACAATAAACCATGAGAGACAAATCTGTAAGAGCTACAGGTTCATAAGTTCATGAGAAATGTTTTATTACACTAACACACTTGCTCTAAGACCGTCTAAAATTTCAATGCACCAGACTTCTGCCCTAAGCTAAAGCTCCTTCGTGGTTTACAAATAATGGCAAATCCATGTCTGATAGGATTGCTTTAATACAGAGAAAGAGGAAGGAGGACTGTACTTAAAGAGTTGGAACAAAACACTCTTACCAACCAGAAACCCAGTCCTTAACAGGGCTAGACTGTGCTGTCCAGATTCTACTGAAATGAGATAAATCAATTTAGTGGGATTTCTATTGTTTGTATCTCTTTTCAAACCAAGCTAGTAGATTAACAGGGCTTTCTTCTTCCAGTCTATTTCTGCAGGTCATAAACTATTAATGGATATTTTAAAACTCAGCTATCCATTAAGACCAGTCTAAAATGCCGTTGCAGATTCTGATATCTCAGATAAACCTGCATCAGCACTCTTCCAGCTACCATAACTTAAAATAAAAAACCCCACAGCTTTCAGAATTCATTATTTCATCTCTCAGCATTGACAAGGTGTTGGCTCATGCCCTTTTTGAAGCTCTCATCCTCTTCCCCTTTTCTTTTTCTGCCCCATCTCTTTCTGTCACATGCATTGGCATACACATCAATGGAGAAACACACTTGCACATGCTCCTGGTGATTTACATAAAAAACTTTCTTAACACTCCTTTTAAAAGCACTACAATCCCCTTTCATTCTCAGAAGTCCAGGCAAGAGCAATTTCCCCCTGCAAACAATTTTCGTTCAAACATGCAATGATTTTTAGAGAAAACATGCAGATAAAATTGGCACTGAGCTTAATTTCAGACTTCCCCTGAATGAAGTTTATCAGCATATCGTTATTCTACTAAAGAAGTATTTTCCATGCCTATGTGTTAGTGTGTTGATTGAGAAATATTAATTTTAAATAAAACTGTACAAAGCCTGAATATATTGTACTATATCCTTATCAGCAGAAACATTTGGACTATAAGGAGTGTTTTCACTCAGTGAAAAGATACTGTATGTTGTAGTGCTTATAAGAAAAAGGGACTGGACTCTGATCCAGAAGGCTTTTCTTGTCTCATGTTGCCGCAATTTTTAGGGGACTAATCATATTGGGCTGTGGGGGACAATCAAAATATCAAATTATAAGCATATTAATAGCAAAATGCAGTCAGGAAATAACATTGGCCCATTAAATGATAAGCATGATCACCTCACAAAGAGGGACAAAGTCAAGGCAGAGATGTTTAATGCTTTCCTTGCCTTGGTCTGCAACACCAGTGATGAGCTTTGGGATCCCCCAAGCCCTGAGCTCGGCAACCATGACTGTGAGAGTGAGAATGACAAACTCCCAACCAAGACCCACACCTGGGTTGGATTTGCTGCTCCAGCTGGTTCCCTATAAGTCTATGGGGCCAGGTGAGATTCATCCCAGGGTACGCAAAATCTGGGAGATGTCATTGTGAAACTTCTCTCAATGGATTTTTCAAGAGTGTAAGCGGTCTAAGTGGTCCCAGGTGATTAAAAGCTGGCAAATGTACCCATCTTCAGTAAGGGCAAATGGGGTGACTCTGGTCACCACAGGCCTGTCAGTCTCCATTCAGAGCTTGGCAGAATTATGAAGAAGATAATTCTGTGATTTCTGGAACAACACCTGAATGCCTATGCAGGCATTGTTGACAACCAGCACAGGTTCACCATGGGAAGGCCCTGCTTGACACACTCAATTTCCTTTCTTTGCCTAACCTCCTTTCCTTCTAAATTCTATTATCTTAGGTGCTTCATCATCTTCCTGTCCTTTAAGCAATATCTTCTTAATATCTGAAGTTGTGTGTCCACCCCTCACCTGTTAAGCAACAAATTTTCAGTGTGGAGCTGAGAGCCTCCTCCCTCCTGTGAGTTACATCAGTATGCCACGTTGTGCACACGTGTTGCAACAGTAGGAGACACCGCAAAATGTGCTGTGTTTTATTCCTGTTTGAACTGCATGCTTGTAACTTCCCTTTACACTCTAAAGCTCAGTGGCATTTTACTCTTCACTGGAGAGGCTAATATGGCTGTTTGCCATCTTTGGGATGAGGTCCACATCATTTGCTGTAAGTGAAGGATTAACACATGGCATCAATCCATATTTAGTTAAGGATTTGGGATGTCACTGGCTTTCAGCTTCTTCTACCACAAACTCTCTGACAAAATCCTGTTTAATGCCTTGTATGAATTTAGGCTCTTTAAAATTTCATCAATATGATTGTGAGCAATTTCTGCCTGAAGTAGCAAATGTACCAAAGCAGATATTTTGCTTTTTTGCTCTTCCATGCCTGTATTCAAATCCCTTATATAAATATGTCCACATCTAACTCTGTCCCATCTTGTTGAACTGCATGTAAAATTCACATGCTGACTTGTGTAAATGCAATCCAACCATGAAAGCAATTTGCTCATGAGTCACACAGCCCTGCAAACATTGAGGTAACTGCAAAAACATCCCTTGTTAGATCGAAGGTAGGGTATTAAATCCTGATATCATCCTGAACTAAGCTTGAAAATAAAATTCTTAAGGATTTTCTCCTTTTTTTTGGAAGTTTTTAAGCACTGACTAAATGACTTCATCTTGTCAATATAAAAAGATAAGTAAATATAGTTCCTATTTCATCAGCTATTATAAATAATTATATATCTTGCTGTACAATGGCAAATATGATCATTAAGATTAGCAATAGGAGTATGACCAGCTGGGACCAAAATGCAGTTTCTGAAGAGATCCCATCAAATCCATCAGAACAAATCTGTACCTTGTTTTCTATTTATGAGGTCATTAACATTTGTTGACTGACACTTGCCATCAAGGTTGGTCTGCTATAGCCAGGAAGGAAGTAAAAAGTATGGCCCTCAAACTTCATTATGCAAATTAACCCAATAGGCTTTAGGTTGCCCAGAAAATAAAAAGTAGCTTTTTTGGTTTGTATTTCCATAACAAAGCCTTTGCACTCAGGCAGCCATATTCTTCCAGAAGCTTGTTTGGGTTTTTTATCCTTTTTTTTTAAGAAATCAGAATAAGTTTTAATTATGATTTGAAGAAAGACGAGTAAGGCTTTGCAGGTGATTGAAGAGAGAACTTTCCAACTACCAGGGGAAAAAATGTATCAATCCTAAATTGAAATTGTACCTAATACAGGGAAAGTTTTAGTGTTGCAGCCAATGAGAGAAAAAAATCTCTGTCCAGATACAAAGAGAGCTAAAGATGATTAGGGAGACAAGGCTGTGAGACACTTATTGAAGAGTAAGACTTTGCATTTAACATGATACAGGAGGTAGAAACAGTGATAGCATGGCTAAACCAGTCACATTCTAGAAACAATATCTTTGGTGGAGCTTTAAAATAAAATACCTAAAATATTTTGTATGCATGTAATTTACAAATTTTATCATTGCCACAGTGATACACTGGAACATTGTAAAACCACACATGTGGAAGAGGTAAATACTTTTGACTAAAGTAGAGTAAAAATTTGGTAGTTTTAGTGAACTGTATAGGACTACACAATATTACATGTGTTTTTACATCTGTTTCTGAGTATTTGTGGGACAGAGGGCAGTATGGTTCTGCTCAGAGTGTGTCTTCAAGTATTCTGGCTATTGGAAGAGGCTATTCTTGTGCAAGTTCAGGCAATGAATGAAATAATGTTCATAGGTCCTTATAATCAGTGTCAGGGTTTTTTTTGCTGAACATGTTACACTGACACTACTGTATGATAAATATATTTCCTAATAGCATTGTGGATGTTCTTTAATGAACCCCACCTTTCCAAACTCATCCTATGTAAAATAACTGCATATAATGTAGAAAGATCCTCCTTGGCATACACATACGGTATTGCCAAGAATCTGGCACATTATGTTTCATTTAAGCCAGATAGCCAGAAGTAGCCAGAATTTTCATTTGGATACTATCCAACCATTGTTAATCATAAAAAAAACATGGTATAACAAGTTGGCATTCATATATGTGAATAATGGAATACTTCTTTAATTATGTACAAAAATCCTAAATGAACGAGTTTTCTCTCCATATAAAGTGCCCCTTCTGCATCTGTTTCAACTCCCATTGAAGTCAAAGGAAAGCCTCCCATTGATTTCAGAGCAAGTCCGTTGAGTTTTATGAAATTCTTTTGCATGATGACTCCCAACTTCCTTGAAGTCTGTTGCAAATTTGTTCAACATGCGAAATGCTTGCTTCACAGCCTGTAATTCCATAAAGCAGTGCCGAGGATGCTTATATATCTAGCACCAAAGAAAAAAATAATAATCAGATAGAACAGACTGCCTTTAGAAAACATTTTGTAGCTGCCCAATAACTACAATTAAGAGCCCAGTTAAATGCATAACACATCTTCTGTCTTACATGAAAATGGTAAAAAACGTTTAGTGCTTTTAAAGCAGAAGCATGTGAAGAATGTTTCTTTGAAAACCTCTTCCCCTCTAATAGACTAATAGTATGCCATTGTTAAAAGCTAAGCTAAGAATTTTGAGAGATATCAATTAAGTAAGTTATAAAAGATTCTTTTCTGCAGTTAGAATATGTTATTACAAGCCTTAATATTAGTGCTATATGAGCATTCTTTGAGATCATTGCAAAATAAACACATTTAATAACTTCAAAACATATATAGAATAAAACATCTAATTATGTTCAAATGTCCTAAATGAATTGTGTTTATACCATCAGAAGTGTTTCTTTTTCTATCTGATTCAATTCTCACCAAATCCAAAGCTTAAATACTATCAAAGATAGGGTCAACTAGATGTAGAAATAGGTTAAAAGGCAGAAATAGGTTAAAAGACTTTATAAAAGGCTTTGACAAACTATCACTTCATAGTATATTCAAGAATGAAATAGGCTACAATTTTCTTCCATAAAGGACATACTGTTTCTAGCATTTAATTTTAAAAGCATTTTGCCTTATGGGTTGACCAAGTAGTTGTCTTTATTCTCTCCTCCCCTTTCCATCTATATGGAAAGTGCACAGAATGCTTCTTTGGCAGCTCTGTTGGTGGCAGGTACAGTGGTATTGAGTGGACCCTCAGCAAGTTCGCTGATGACAGCAAGCTGTGCAGTGTAGTTGACACGTTGGAGGGACGGGATGCCACCCAGAAGGACCCTGACAGGCTTGAGCAGAGGGCTTCTGCAAATCTCATGAAGATCAGTGAGGCCAAGCGCAGAGTTGGGGTAATCCCAAGCACAAGTACACCTTGGGCAGAGAATGGACTGAGAACAGCCCTGGGGAGAAAGACTGGGGGACAAGAAGTTTGTCATGAGCTGGCAATGTGCATTTGCTGCCCAGAAAGCAAACTTATCTTGAGCTGCCTTTAGAGGCATGGCCAACAGGTCAAGGAAGGTGATCCTATCCTTCTACTCCAGTCTTGTGAGACCCCACCTGGACTAGTGCATCCAACTCTGGGTCCTCCAGCATAAGACCTGGACCTGCTGGAGTGAGTCCAGAGACAGGAAGACAAAGATGCCCAGAGGATGTGAGCACCTCTCCTGTGAAGGCAGGCTGAGAAAGTTGGATTTTTCAGCCTGAGGAAGAGAAGGCTTCAGGGAAATCTCATTGCAGCCTTCCAGTACCTGAAAGGAGCCTATGAGAAAGCTGGAGAGGGACTATGGAGGAAGCACATAGTGATAGATTAGGAGGTAATGGATTTAAAGTGAGATAGGGTCAGATTAGATAGTAGGAAGAAATTCTTTACTGCGAGGGTGGTGAGGTTTCTACTCTAGACAGTAACTGCAGAGAAAAATTGAATTTTCTCCCAAAACTCTGACTCCAAGGATGACAACAGATGATTCACATGATCGTACTCCCATTTCACAGTTCTGAAAATGGGCAGAATAATTCCTGCTTCCCACAGATTCTCTCTATGGTTTTAATTCATCCCAGGGTTTTAGAGCAAAGAGCGTAGTATCTTTCTACCTAATGAAGTGCTGACATTATCTCTAAGAAGTGCAGCACTAATTGCAATGATGACAGTGATCATGACTAGCGAACATATAGAAAAAAAATCCAGCCTGACTTTCTGCTTGACCTCAAATCTTTCTCATCACAGTGATACTGCCTCATGATCTGGACTTAGCTGGAGCTGGCCAGACTATCTCTGAATTTGTCCTGCTCACCTTGGTGCTCCATGGGTCTGGGCACTGGCTGATGGTACTGTTTGCTTTGGCTCCTAACTCTTAAGGAAGAGCTGGCTGTCAGTGAAAGTTAGTTTGTCAGGTTTGAGAATAAGTTCAACATTTACATTTAAATTAACAAGTTAAGAGGAAGAAATTTTAAGTTGTGTTTGTAAATTTATGAAAGAGCAAAAATAAAGTTAATGGGCAGCACAATTTGCTTATTAGGCATTTACTAACATTGAATTAGCAGTGATTGTGGAGCTTCACTTCAGGTTTTCAATACAGGAAGAAAAAACCTAATAGAACAAATATGGTTGTGGTGTGCATTGATGTGGCACTGCTATCCTGATGCTTTCTTATTCCCTATGTATGACACTCATTGAAAAGTGTACCTAGGCACATAAAAAGATGTTTTATTTTATTTCATAATTTGCATGTCCTTGTTTTTCATGAGCATAATTGTTTTGTTATTTTTAAATTTTTAATTAAACTCTTGATTCTTTAAAAAAATTTTGAGCAAAGAAAGGTACAATATTTTTGACTTACAAATTCTCAAACACCTTGATCTGTCTCAAAGAGGCAATGCTATCAAGATCACATTAAACTCTCCAGAAAGTTTCCAGTGACAAAGAAAATTAAGTTCTCTTCCTATAACCAAAATATAAATAGTGTGTAAGCATCTGAAGATATTTTCCAGCTGCTGAGCTATACAAGTATTTCACAGTCTTAGAAGAAGAAGTTCTTGTTATCTAAACAGCAGTGTTATTAGAGATGATTATTCTTATCCTTGCTATTCAACTAAACTATGGAGTGATTCTTTCCTCCTACTTCCAGGCAATACTGTAGACAATATAGAATGCACATGAACACAGCCTACAAATTACTTCTTGCTATGTAGGTCATTATTACTGTAGCAGAAAACTTTATAGATGAGATAAATGGTGGTGTCAGTTACATATTGTTACATTCCTACTGAAAACTATGCCTTGAGTCTCTGTTATTCTTTTACTTTATTATTGGAATATAAACCAAATTGGATGTAGCCAGAGTTCTGGGGATCATTTATAGTGGGACAATTTATTGGCCAAATCTTAGGTCTTTCTAAAAGCAGACAAGAGAATTAGTCACAGCATCCTTGACTCAATTAAACTCTTCATTCCCATGACCTCCTCCAGGATGTATTTCCTCCAGAATCAGAGACAATGGGATGGCTAAAGCCAGGTGAGGCTAGTCCTTACTGTGGTGTCACCCAACAGGAGCATACACTGATGCTGTGTCACGCTGGCATTTACAATAAAAGCTTGTTTCTTTCTTCAGCTTTTAAAATGCTATTCTTTGAACTCTGGCATGGAATCTAGATTGCTTATGGGTTTGTTTTTATAAAAAAAATATTAAGGCTGAGAAAGAGAAGGACCAACAGTGTGTTTGATCACCATGGATCACAAGAAGCCATCTTGTTTGTAAAAATCCTTTTTCTGGTTTTCAGACTATTGCTCCCACACTAAAGTCTAACCAAGGAAGTGTTTTCATAGAAGAAACTGTACCATGCTTGACCACATTCTTGATGCATAAAGCTAATGAATGCCATTTTCCTGAGATATGTCTTCTAACTTGAATTTACACAAAGCTTTGTCATAATGAACACAGATTAGATTACTAATTATTCTGAAATTATAGTTATTAGGTTTGGAGAATAAAAAGAATACTATTGAGATAGACTGCAAAGTCTTTTCTTAAAGTACATTGACACAGTCTTCCCCTTTTCTTTCCTCAAAATGAACTTCAGTCACTGTTTGTTGCTCACCAATCTGATATGTGGCTGGAAGTATTTTTAAAAAGGAAAATGAACTAAAAATATAGGTCTATATTATATCTATCAAGTATACATTAGGTAACCCTTGTTTTTAGGGCTGCTTTTTTTGACTTTCTGCAAATTTCACACAAGTTCAGGTTATCTGAAAAGTAACTGTAAGGAAAATATCTGATCATTCTACAGAAGAGAAATAAGAATTAGAATGCCAGCAGCTGCCACTGTTTTTGCTAATTTAAAGACAAAAATTACAAGGGAACATACAGTTTCTCACCTGCATTAGGCTGCCTTTTAGCAACAATTAAAAAGTATTTTAAATTTTCCTTCCTCAATATTTCCCAGTCAATTTAGCAAAAAAACACCCCTCTACAGCAAACAAGGGAGGATAGATAGTATTATGGAGAAAGAACTGTAGTCACATGAAATGATTAGCAAATGGGCTGTGTTTAAAGGAGACAGGGCTATGATTTCACAGAAAAACTGAAAACTGCACAAAGTTGTGAATCTAGAAATAAAAAACTTTCATTTTATTTTTTAAAATATTGTCTCCAGTCAATATTGGTTTCTGCTGTTGCAAATAAAGTATGTAATTTATGATTTTTACAATGCCACAAATATACCACATACTTAGTGATCAAATTTGCAGAGAAGATATTTTAGATTTCCTCATGGAGGAAAAAAAACAATACCAAACAACCACTCCCTCTCCAAAAAAACCACACTGTTGTTTTCATAAAAAGCCTTACTGAGGGCAATGAAAAAGTCTTACTTCTTGGCACCTTTATGTCCTTTAAGAATTTCAGATTGATAGTGCAACATAAAATTCACCAGAATTAACTTGTTGAGCTTCTTGAGACCTCTTGTTATATAAAGCACTCCTTTCAGAGTAACATCTCAGCAATATCTTATATTAAAATCCCTCCTCCAACATATTTTTTATTCCAATAAACACACTGCATTCTAAAACTGAAACCATCACCATGACACAAGTCTAGAGTAGAGAGTTCTGAAAGACAGGACTGGATTATTTTCAGCTCACACTACTAATTAACTGTGTGCCAAAATATTCTCTAGCCCTGAGATCCCCTGATGTGGAACTGTTCAAGTCTGCTCATTCTCCTCCTTTCTGAAACATCATGGCCACAGCCAGGCTGACAATTGGAAATGGTCCCTCATCTATGGGAATACCCATTCTTAAGCCTGGGAAATGACTGGGAGATTGAGAGCTGCTCTGCCAAAACCATGAGAGCTTAAAGAAAAAGCTGAATTCGAGTGCCTAGGAAAATTCTGTTCCTTAATTAACTAGTACCTTATAATTGTAACATGCAATGACTAGCAAGTCCCTGAGAAATGCTAAGAGACAGGCAAGAAAGAGGTAATATTTAGGCTTTTACACATACAGACTGATGATGGACATTCTCATTAAGAAATGTTTCCTGTAAGGCATCAAAACCAACTGTCTTGAGGCAGTTATAACACCATTTTTAACAAACACAGCTCTTTTGTGTTAAATTCCCTTGACTGAACCATTTCTTTCTCTGTACATGAAGCTTTAATAATATGGGAGCAATAACAAAAGGATATACTAATTTTGCATAACATCAGTAAACCAAGATAGATTATTATATTCATACTTTAAGCCTGTAATTAGAAACGAAGACTGCTTTCACCAGGGTCAGTGAGAATTTCATCAGGACTGGTGCTCCTACTCAAGATCAGAAGAAGTTCTGTGGCATGAGCTTCTAAAAACCATCTGAATTTGTGCTGTCCCCAAAAATGGGAATTAGTTCGAGTACTTCATTTGTACCAGCAGTAGCTTCTGCTTGGTGGAACAGCAGCCACAGCATGAGCTGATATTGTTGAAAAAAACAATAACATAAAAATAATATTAACCACCACTAGATAATTAATCTAACTCAGCTGATTGCATGTTCTGGAGCCACATAATTCTGGTACAGGAAAGATGTCAAGATCACAACTTTTATATCTTAAAGACACTTAAGAAATCGCCTTTGATCTTAATATCACTTTGGTCTTCTCTAAATTTCATATTTTCAAAACTTCATTTTAGCAAAATATCACAAGCAATTTTAAACAATTATATCATTTTATTGATATTTGACAAATTAAAGTATATTTGTAACCAATGTTACAAAAAAGCTTTAAGTAAAATGATGTATCTCTAACTAATACTTTTTTAATACTTAGTCTTAAAATATTTACTACATAAATGGCAAACAGAGTCAAATTGCACTTTATAAACTCACGTTTAAGACATCAAAAAAGAATTCATAAACCATATATAAATGAAAATGCTTAACTTTTCTCCATCCCTGGTCTACCCTATGGAGATAAGAAGGGAAGACTGCAATTTTAATTGGTCCAATAAAGTCAGCTTGTGTTATGGTAAAGGAACATAAAAGTTAGATCAAAGCCAGCCTGCCTAACGGGCCTGTCAATACCAACACAGAGAGCAGCAGCAGCCCCTGCAACAGAGCAGTCAACACCAGGAATGCAGGTTGCCATATGCAAGGCAATTTTTGAACACTTCTCTTTTTTGGTTTGCAAAGACCTTCCTCAACTCAAGTTACATCAATGTTAAGCACTCTTTATAGGCATAAGAAAAAGCAG
This sequence comes from Notiomystis cincta, assembly GCA_013398075.1. Taxonomy (NCBI): domain Eukaryota; kingdom Metazoa; phylum Chordata; class Aves; order Passeriformes; family Notiomystidae; genus Notiomystis; species Notiomystis cincta. Next base: position 269,813 of record VZRX01001242.1, read on the forward strand.
AATGTATGGAAAAAGTAGAGAGAAAAACAAATATCATTCCTTTCCTTGTGTGCAAATGTTGAAATGGAGTTTCCAGCTTTCTTTGCCATAAATTCTTCCTTTCATTTTTTTAATCAACTTCTGAAGGATTTTATTACACTTTGTGCTATCTGCTGGTTCTGTCTTGTTTTACAATGATTTATAAGTGAAAGTTAAAAACAAAGTAAGATGGCAATATATCCCTGGCAAGTAAGTAGGAAAAGGAGTGTATTTGAACACCACAAATGTTTCCTTCATTCTGAATTAAAAAGAAGGTTTGTACATGATGTACCTCTTCCATGTCTTTCAGTTAGATCATCTCCTTATTGCCTAAATCTCATTTCTAGGAGCAAATTTGGCTCTGAACTTGGAAGTAAACCTGCCTGGTAGACTGCAGAGATACTCTAAATCCGCTCTGGAAATATCTCTGCTGCAGTAGTCTCTGTGTCCACCTACTTAAAGAATTCGTAGAATCCCTGTTCCCAAAGCATGGCAGCATCTGACACAGAAGCACTGCAGTTTTCATTTCACTTGTAGGCAAAATATTTTCACAGAAGCTAATTTCTCCTAGATCAGGGAGGCATTCTGCTAGAGAGAAGGAAAGCAAAGCTAAACCAGGCACATCTCAGGTGAGCACTCCACCTTAGGTTTTGCTAATAAATTTGTAAAAATGGCTGAACCCTCTACCTTGTGTGCATTCTACATAAATTAGCTGCCTGGAACTGCTCTTCCATATGGCAAAACTAAGTCCAGCTTGAGATGTGAGGGATGCAGCCAGACATCTAAGGCTTTGTCTCTACTGGTAAATAAAGCCAGGCCAGAAATCATCCTCAAACACTTGCACCCATTTTTTTCCTCATCAATTCATCGTTGCCTTGCTCCTACATCTGGTTTTAGACTATTGAAAGCACCTTCCTACACGATATATCTTCTCCCAAGAGAGCTAGCCCCGAGCAACTACCCTGACTAGACCAATCCACAGCTGTCTTTGACTTAACATTTAGACGAAGCCTTGGTGACCAGTTCCAGCTTGATAAACAGCTTTCCACTCCATAAGATAATGAAGACACAATTTTGAGGATTGTCTCCTCCCTGTCTTAAAGTCCTCAAATCCAACAAAATGCTTGATTGTATTATAAGACCCTTCAGTGTTGGGTCTTCTTGAACACTTCTCACCTACACATGCATACATTTCTCTGCTGCAAAATACATTTAGTTCTTTTCCCTTAAGAAGAATTTAACAGCCACATTCCAAAGTTCTTCTTGTATGGTTTCAGCAGTCATGCCCCATGCTTGATTGCTGTTCAAGTGTCTGCTGTAAGCAGTTGTATCACGATTAGCAAGGAGCCTTTTACAGTCTCCAGTCCAGAAGACATGCTACAGCTCCTGCAAGGCTGCAACCTACAATCCCCACATCCCAGTTTCCTGTCAAAGCAAAGCTGTGCTCTCAGTCTTGGTAGGAGCAAGAGCAAATTCTAATCAAAAGACAATCTGGATAATTGGTAGGTTAGGACTTCAGCCTGCACCAGAGCATGCAACAGAAAAGAAGTGTGAATGCAGCCTTATAAAGCTCAAAATATGGAAAATTCTGGTAAAGCAGCCACAAGGAGAAGCAATAAGCTCTTACTTTGTGTAAGAAACTAGGTCTTATTTGTAGAATACATATTTAAATCTATTACACAGGCAGTTTGTGCAGTGCTCTCAGAGCTCCAGATTAGCTCCTTTTAGAAACAAAGACTGTGTTTGTTATCTGTTTCTTCTTTGGCCTGGCATCAATGTGGACTTTTTTTTTTAAATTATTTTAATGATTACAATTGCAGCCAAGCCTCCATCATAACTCAACAATGACATCAAATAAGAACAATAACAAAAATCCAGAAGAGTGAGTGAAGCATACAAATATCTTTCTGGTTTGTTTTGAAGTGACATCATTATTCAATCACAGAGAATCTACAAGGTGAAACTACCAAAAGGATAGAACAACATAACAGACACAGTGTTTGGAATTACCAAATGCAGGACAAAAAATAGTGGAGCAAAGGGAGCTAAACACAGATGAATGTAAAGCAAACCCAAACCTTATGAATAAGTTGTTCCAGTGTGCAGAGTCCTAAGTGCTTGAGCCAGCTTCAGCTAAAGTACACAAACAGAGCAGTCATTGGAGTTCTTCAACAGTCAAGTCACTTGGAATAACACAAGCGGCTATAAATCAAACAAGCCACGTGCCTGTGGGCATATTTCACATAGAGGGTGCATTGAGATAGACCTGCAAGGACATGATTACAATAGCCAAGAAACTGAGAGCTTTTTTTTTCTTTTTTAATGTTTGGAAAGTACCTAGAACTTTTCGATTGCTACCCAAAAACACATAGCTACAATAATAACTGCAAATGTATAAAGACTAAAAATGAATGCCAAGATAAAAACAAGAGGAAAGAAAATAAAGGGGGGTTAGCAGATATGAGGCACTGGTCATGGCACACAAGTATGTAATGCTGGAACACTCTCAAAATCAAATCAAATTTTTATTTCTACTAGGCTGTTACATTGGTACATAAACATGGAACGAACAGCGACAGGCTCATTTCCACTTCTGGGTTGTGAGTGTTGATAGCTGTATGGGTCTGATTGATAACTGCAGATATAGGATAAGAAAGCAGGGAAAAATAATTACTGCAAGAAATCACATGGTAGTCCCCAGAATAGTATATTAATCTGAAAGGAAAACTTGGCAGGGCACATTCCCATAACTATGAAAACAAGGCAGATATCAGCAGACTCTACTATTGTGGTACTGCTTAGAAAAAAGGGCCACACTGCAATGATAAAATTCAAAACCAGAAAGACAAAGATGGCAAATGAAAGAGCTACAGATATTAAAAAGATAATATAGTTATTCTAATTGTGTTTAACTACTTTCTCCATTGTCCATAAAGTGATTAAATCTTCCCAGGTAGAACAATGAAAACCCTGCAGAAATCTAAAAGGGAGAAAACTGCAGTTCTGAATTACAAATGTCCTTCCTACCTACCTCCTGAGCTCTGCTTCTGACCACAGAAGAGTTGCAAATAATACATGTAGAGGCAACTTTCATTCTAGCATAAAGAAGAAGTCTCAGCTACTTTGTTACAAAACATAATACTCCTATCACTTACATTTTTGCACAACAGTGTGGCATTTACAGCATTCACATCACAAATGGGAAATCTGTGTCTAACTCCTTCAGACTAGGAGGATTTAAACCTTCATCTTTCACCTCCAAGGCACCTGCACCAGTTTTTAGAGTAGACATGCTCTATCTTGTCCTTAGTCATCCACTGAAATGAGGAGTTGAAATCCTGTCATATTTAATTTTGTAAAAGTATTTCAACTGAATTCTAGCAACCCAAACTACCTGCACATTAGAATTCAAAAAGAAATAATGGAAGCCTCATCCAAAGCAACTAAACAAAGCTAGTTTAATTTTTCAGTTAAAACTAAAATGCTCCGATCTATATCATATGCAGGGAGGTGTCACCAAAGTGGAGTATGAAACCTTCACTTTGTTCAGAATGTTTTCTTCCTAGAGCCAATCTGTGGAAGTTACTCCTCAAAATTTTAGAAGAAACCATGCCAAAACTATCACTAAAGTTCAGTACTTAGTAACCCTCATTCCATTCCTCCAGACCATAATGCTCTATCAAATCACCAACTTTGATCACTGAACTTCACTGCTTAGTCCTATCAAAGCATGACATATATAGCATGATAGTTGAAAAAAAAAATCCCTGTACTTTTCTCATTTGTCATTAATATTTTAATCTGTTCACGGAAAAATAACTGATCTGTGAGTCACAATAGCAACACAAATATCCATGCCGTCTTAACATTTCTAGATATGCCATTTCATGGAACACTAGCTTTAGAAATCTGAACAGGCAATACATGGCAAATGCTTGGACAGCTGGGGGAAAATTGGTGTGTTCTAGAAAGCATTGTTTGTAATTCAAAGAAAGAAGCTTGGATATTTGTGTTTGAAAAAAGTGAGCATTCTTTGTAATGTGATGTTTCCACAAGAATGGGTGCAATGTTTAACATAGTTTTAGAGTCCATTTTCTCTCCTCATTCTAGACATTTCCACAAAAGTTGAAGACTTCAATCTGACTCCACTAGAAAAGACTAGTTTCTGAATTACAGCCAGAAAACTCACATGAGCTTGCCAAAAAAATAGAAAATTATCTTTATAGTCCAAATATAACAGAAACTATGAGGTAAGTTCTGATAAATCCTATTACACGATCTCAAGTGATCTCTGGGTAACATGTAGAGATTATGCTTGTGTTCGATGTTTTTTATAAGAAATAATTTGTAGTAAATATTCTTATGTGAACCAAAGAGTTTCTTTGCTCTGACCAAAGCACACAACAGCAATGTTGCTACACTGTTCCTTTAACTCTTGCCCTTCCATATCTTTCTTTTATCCATGAAAACAACATACTCTTCATTTGTTTTCCTTTAACAAAACCCAGGCTTAACCCCAATTGTTGTCATGTGCCTTCATTTCAGTTGGTACTGAATTTGTTTTTCTTGGATCCAACAAAATCTAGGCATACTGAAACATAGCTTATTTCATGTCAAAATATATTGTGCTACACATACTAGCTGATCAGGAGTTGTTTTCTCTAAACACTGAAAAGATTTCCTCTTGTTCTTTCAGGATACTTCTAAAACGCGTCTCTGAGCTTAGGGCTAGAGTTTGATTAATGCATGATTTCCTCTTTAAAATTAGAAACAGGAATCATGAGTGATGGTTAATAATTTTCATTTGCTCTTCTGCTCTGTTTTCCAAGCAGTCTAATTAAGGCCTGGTTCCCAAGCTTGATTAGGCTTCTTTTACATCTGACTGCAGTTTGCAGATAGTGCTTCCAGGCAGGAACTCATGCTTATTTGCAGTAAATGGAAACAATCTGGGAAGGAACAAGAAGATTGTTTTGGTTTTTTTTTTCCCCCCTCCTTTAATTAGAGAAATTGTAACGTCTCTTGCCGGAATCAACAACATCATTTAACTATAAATGTCAGAAGTGGAGACACAGTAATGAGGCCCCAAGTCACATTTGCTGAATGGCACGTTGTAGTCATGCCATTAAAGACAACTGTTTTACACTTTTACCAAGTCTGTGGGATTGCAGGGCACTCAGTCTGAATTTCACATGAACCATGGAAGCTGTTAAAGTTCTGTACAAACATGCGAGACAGTCGCTAGTTCTCTGACCCGGTGCCTCCCGAGAATGCTGCCTGCTAGCACAAGGGAAGAGGTCTCTCCTGCTGACTCACAACTATCCCAACAGCAATTTCTAAAACAAGTTCTTGTGTTACTACACAATGCATGAGGCTACATGTGACATACAATGTGTGTTTCAATTACTTTCTCAGTCCCCAGAAAAAGAGAGTTTCTCCTTCCGGCTCCCACTGTAAAGTCATGGGACATATCCATTTGCTGATTCCATGGACACGTCCTTTATCTCTGCAGTGCCATGGCTCTCAGTCAGGTAATCCTTCCCATCAGTCTTCTCAGAAGGTGGAGTCTCTTTGTTCCCTACACTCCTCTGACTCCATCATGGTGTAATGCTCCTGATACTTTTTAAAAGCTCTTTTCCAGTGATGATATATGAAATATGTCAAGAGCTCTAACATGATTTTAGTTACACATATCTTGTTCTGACACAGACATGATTTCTATATTCTTGTTAATCCTGTATGGAATTGTTTGTGGTTTTTTTCTCGTGTAGTATCTTAAGATAGGCGCTATATGCTGACTCAGTGAAGATGAGTTAATGTAAGTATTTTTTTTTTCCTAAAGGTACTTGTTTAAAGGATAAATGCACTTTAAAATAGTTCTATTGGTCACCATGTACTAAAGGTATTATTAGCAAAGGAAAATCCCACCATTTGTAATGTTAGATATGATTCAGAACCTCTTACCAGTAGTTGTAGTTTAATGCTGTAAATCTAATGGGCTTTTGGCATAAATTAAATTAAGTATTGTCAGTATTAAGTGGATGTAGATGATACAAACAGTGCCCATTTATGCTACTTAAAGGGGTTGTTTGTACAGCAGGATCTAGATGGTGTTCTTTCTGCTGATAGAAGCAGACTGGGACAGATTCTGAGGCATCACATCAGAGAGGCAGCTCAATTCATGCCAGCTTCTACAGTCTTCTACAACATGAAGTGTAGAGAAAACTAAAATGAGCTTTTAGGATCCTTATTTTAGATACAGACTTTGGCTTCAAAATAATAAGTTGTTATTACACACAGCTGTAATGAAAGAAAGAGGAAAGCCTTAGGTTTCCTACTTTCTCCCTGAGGCTACTGGTAAGAGTAGTCCCAGAGAAAAAGGAAAATCAGGACCCTGCTTCCCATACAGTTTGTACATTTGATCCAGCAGGACAAGCCATAAACCAGGACATAGGAGAGTACTGACTGAGGGAGCAAACTCCTTTCTTCTTTACAGGATACAGACTAAGCTATTTCTATGTTTTCATCTCCCATTATCTGAACTGAACTCAGGGCTGATGAACGAGGAAGGTTTAAGTACGTCTAAGAGATGAAGCCTCTTCTTGACTTCACTGAAGCATAAATAAAGTATTAATTAATCAGCTGGGCACCCAGTTTCCTCTCTCAGGTGGTCATAATCAGGGACTGCGTTTCTTTCTCTAGGACAAAGAATAGAATTGAGTAGGCATAGGCATAGGCATAGGCATAGGCATAGGCGTAGGCATAGGCATAGGAGTAGGAATAGGAATAGGAATAGGAATAAGAATAGGAATAGGAAAAGGAATAGAATATCCTGAGTTGGAAGGGATCCACAAGGATCATTGAAGTCCAGCTCCTGGCCCTGTACAGGACCAGGTGTTATTACATTTCTAAGAGTCTCTAAAGCTTACATACTGCTTGTGAGAGGCCAATAGAAGATATTCTTTGATATTTAGATATCTAAAGTCTACTAAAGTTGTATGTTGAGGAGAATTCAGACACTCCGAACACGCCCCCCAAAAGTCTCAAAATGCAGATTGGGTATGAAATATCAGTATTACCTTAACCTCAATTTCCTTTTTCTTTTTTATATTTTTGCTAAACTTCTCTTTTAAGAAATAAATACATATTGTTTAGATTTATTTCTATTAAAATTAAAATGTGTTTTTAACAATATGAAAACTATAGAGCTATTTCAGTGTATTTGTGTTTAGAAGAACACATTTTATTATATGTCTTCATATTTATCAACTTATTTTGGGTAAAGAACAACATGACTACCATGACAGGGCTGTATTTTAGAGAGGAAAACAAATGAAATAGGAAATTAAGTTCTTCTTGTACTGGAAGGAGAAATTAAATGAAAAAGCAGTTGTTAAACATTTTGCGTGACTTGCTGAAAGATTAATAAATTATGTTATTGTGTTCAGAACTTACATTTGCCATCTTAATGTCTAAGTGGTTTTCCGGCTAAAACTTTGGGGTGTGTTTGGAGAAAATAAACCATCTGACTTTTGAATGACTTGAACATGTAAATTCTAAGCAACAAAGGTATTATATACTTTGCCAGTACACATCTCACACTTCACTCTTCTTCTCTCTAACAGACACAAATTAGAGATTGCATTTTATGCTTTGTTATTCATCTACTTCATTCTCTTTACATCACTAAGCCATAAATCGGAAATGCTTGTTATATCTGGAAGAAGACTATGTTCCTGGCTATTTCTGGTCCTTTGATATGTAAGGACTTCATTCATTTAAACTAAGAATTTTATCATAGAGCTTGGCACATCGGTTAGGATTGGTACTGGGGTGAGGCTGGTAATTTTGCTTCTTATTAAAGTTGCCCAACATTTCTCATTATAAAGCCTGTTTTCAGCTGCATATCACTTTGCCAAACCTTAAATGTTTGGGCTGAAATTTTCCATGCCAGGTGTCTGCCTGAGGCAGAAATATTTCAGGAAGTTTCATCCAAAATGGTACAGCTGTTTCTGAGAATAAGGTTAAAGAAAATCTGTTGTTTAGTAATGTTGAAAAAATACTGGCAACCATTTCCTGGAGAAGTCCAAATGTTTTTGTGCAGAAAGTAAAAGTTTGAAGTTTGGGGTGATGGAAAAATGGAGAGGGGAAGCTGATTTTCTGTCAGTGATGTATGTCTACATAGAAACATTCACATTTAAAATTTTCAAAAGTCAACATTTTAACATATTCAGCAGGGATTTGTAGGCTCAGTGTCTTGGATTCTAATGTCTGCTGAAGTCCCTTTACTTGTTTCTCTTTTGCACTTTCTGTGGCTAAACCCAGCCAACAGAAAACATTACAGAAAGAGACTTATGCAGCACATAGGCTACGTAAAGCAGAGCCTAAATTCAGGCATTATGGCTCCACAAAAGGGAGGTCCTCACTGGGTGTGACACAGCTCCTCATTTCAATTTCTGCTCATCCAAACGTGCATGTATTTTCCTGATGGAAGAAAGCTAGAACTACAGAGGATGGCTTGAGCCTCCCTGGTGACTATTTCTTCCATCTATGCAAGATGTGGACACGGGAAGGGGCACCGAAAGAATTTGGGTCCTGGTAATTTGGACATGGAAAGCAGGAGCGGCTGGGGCTGTCTGTGGACACCCAGCTACACACTGGGAGGCCACAGGATGAGAAAAACAGACCTGCCACAGAGCCTAGGAGGGGATATGGAGGGGTGGAGAGCACGGGGATATGGGGACTGGAAGCCACGCAAAAAGCAAGGTAAAGAGAACTAGAGGAGAAATGTGGCAAAGCTGGGAGGAAATAGGATGAGGGAACAACAACAACAAAAAAAAACAAACGGAAACTAAATAGGATAAGAGCAGGGAAAGAAGCTTGCTGGAGGGAAGGAGTTAGAGGGACAACTGGAAAACTCGTCCTGAACATGGAAACAGCGCAGGTGGGTGATGGAGATTAAGTATAGAGACAGGCCTGGAGCAAAGGGAATGTTGGACTAGGTGCCAAATGCAGGAGAGTGTCACACAGGTATGGCAAAGGGCACCAAACTCAGAAGGATGGGATAGAAAGAGCTGTAGGTGCTCAGCAGTGTTTTCTTCTGAAGGAAATCCAGGTCCAGCCTGCAGGTGACCAATGGCTACTGCATGTAACAGTAAAATTCAGAGTGACAGGTTATAAACTAAAGTACCATCTCACAATCAATCTACTTAACCATTATTAATTACATTCCCTGAGAGTTCTGGTCTCAATTCCAGTCTTCCAGACCATTCCCAGTTTAGGGCTAGCACAAGCCATAGATTGCTCACCGTTGTTGCTGTATATGAAGGCAACCTCCACAGAGGGAAAAGAATATTTGGTTACATGGGTGCAAATTGAGCCGTGCACACACCCAGAACCAGAGGATGGGCCTTGGTTCACATTATTTACTAGTATAGACATCGCCTAAAGCTATAACTGTACTGCTAAATGAAAAAGGGCCAGGGAATGACTCAAGTACTGAACTGCTGATTGCTCATGCAGATTAAGAGTTAGCTCACTCACAGTCTCCATTTTGGACTACTGAGCCTCGGAAATGTCTACTTCAGAGTGGTCTTTGGTAGCATGAATGTGAGCTGCTTTGTGTGATTTTGTCTAGGGAACAAATCAGCAGGCTCTTTTACTTGGTGCTTCTGGAAATGAGTCTACTCACAAAAAATAAAGCCAAACAACACAAAAGAGAGATGAGTAAAACTGAAGTTAGCAAGACTGTCAGAATGTACCAAGTAAAAATAATTACTGTTTTACAGACTCAATATTATGGTCCTGTTTTGAGTAAAAAGTTGGATTAGAAAGGGAAAGGCTTATTATAATAAGGAGCAAAACCAAAAGCAATCCTAAGTGTACATTTTAACAGACAAAACCCAGGCAGGTCATTTTTGTTAGAAATAGAGGAAATCAAGGCACATATCAACAAGTATTGTGCAGTGACAAAGTACCCTTTCAGCCCCTGACAGCAAACCACAGGTGACATATTGTCTCAAGTTTTATAAATTGTGACCTTAAAATATAGCTAAGGATATCAACACCTGCTTAGCTGATCTTGTATGAAATCCAGGTAGAAGCTGTCAGAACTTCATTGCAGTGTAGGCAGGCCTATGCAGGAACTGAGGAGCGGCCTGTGCAAGCTTTTATGGCATACTAAATCAGCGTGGAAAACGTTCAGCCCACACTCCTCTCTTTGCCCACTGATATGAAGTATGTTTGGCAGATCAAAGCTAGTATTAGAGGATGAATACCAATAGTTTTTTTTAGAAGATTGGATCTCAGAGACCTGGCAAAAAAAATATATACTGTGTTCCTGAAAGCACAGGTACAGAAAAAAATGCCAGAGGGCATAGAGGAAATGATACATGTCAATACAAATAACTATCACTCTGGGTGAAATTCCAGTCCGTGAACTTCATTAATTTGGTGGTAGCTTGCCAGACTGCAAATCCCACCAACAGAAATGTAATAAGCAATAAAACAGAGGATTCAGTCACTCTCCACTGAGCTTCTCTTCTTCTTTGTTTCCACCATTCCTTTAAGCCACTGTTAACCTACATATCTTTACCCTCATCCTGAGCAGTTATCATGAAGTCTCACTTTATACCATGAGGATAATAGACAAAATTCACAATCTCCTGAAGATTTCAACAATGTTCCAAAAAACCCTAATTCTACATTTAATACAGCTACTAGCCAATAGTTGTTCATATATGTAAGTATAAACCTATACACATTGTGATTCATGAAAGCCACACCAAATATATGTGCATCTATTTAAAATTTGGTGGGATCTAAGGCCCTCCACTGATCATCTCAGGAGAAGAATATATACTGGCAGGTGGTAGAGTAAAAGGAAAGTCATGGAGATTGAGAAAAGAAATACATGAGTGTTGTTTAGATGATATGCAAAAGAGTCAACTGGTTGCTCCTTTGCTTTCCATGGCTTGCACTAGCAAGGTAAGCAGGCTAGCAACCATAGCACTAAATTAAACACATATATCATGGTAACAATATAACTGTTTGCAAGTTCACTTTGCCATAGCCCTAAAATAGATTCTTCATAATAGAGCAAATCTATAACTTACTAAATATTTCCAGTCACCAGGTCTTGGCTACTGAGAGTTTCAAAGGAAAATTATGAACATTCTCAAGAAAAACAACACAATAAAAGTTGCAAGAAATAAAAGATTTAAAAAATAGACCATTTACCAAAGACAAAAAGGACCTTTCATCAGGTTCATCAGGTTTGTTTTCCTGCGGTTGCAGACATCCATATCGTAGGATATCCTTCATGAACTTATGAAGCTGCATTTAGAGAATGTTGGCCTGTTTGTTTGTTTATTCCATCTGTTCTGGAGCTTCAGTGTTCCCGCAGTTAAAAACTTTCTTCTGATTTGCACGTATTTCTGGTTATTTTACATGCATCTAGTTTTCATACAAACATTGACCCTCATCACAGCTTTTTGCCTTTCTGGCATTAAGCCTTCAACACATTTAGAGACAGTAATGAAATCCTCATCCGAGTCTTCATTTCAATAAGTTAAATACCATGCCTTTTCAGTTTCTCATCAGAAACTGCATTTCCCTAGCTATCTTGTCTTTTCTGCTTCCTTCTTGTTTCAGCTTATCACATTTCTAAACATATGGCTGGTCAAAACTGTAAGTAATGTGAAAGAAGCCCCACCAAACCCTCATCTGAGTCTGTATCTATGATATATTCTATGTGTCATATGCCTTTTCCAGTACTGGATCACATTGCTGTGATTAATTAGCACATCCTGCCTTCCCCTCTCAGAAAGCCATCTTGCAGGTGATAACAGGAATTATTAGAATCCTTTTCCTTCAGGTTTGTCAGTCTGACAGCTCTGCCTGTATCATTTAACTGTGTTGCCAATGCCTCATTTTGTATTACAGGCTCTTTATCGACAAACTAAAAGATTAAATAAAACCACTTTCAAGCATGATCTTTCTAACACTTCTTCAGGAATCTTTGTGAATACATCATTTTCCCTTTTCAACACTACAGGTTTATTTTCCTTAACTGATCCATCCCCAAATTCTTAACTTTACTCCTTAATCTCTGAGAGTTTAATGCAGTTACATCCTCCCTTTGTCCATATACTACCATTCTCTTTCCTCTTCCCTGTTTCTTTTTGTGCACATTTCTGCCCTCTTGTATTCTTTTATTCATAGACGTGTACCAAAATTAGATGTTGATTTTCTGCATTTCTATTTCAGCCTTTTCTCATAATTTTGCAATATTTAGTCATGGATTCAGATCTTTTACCCCACGTTATTAACACCGAACAGTCATAGGACCATAGAACATCCTGAATTGGAAGGGATTCACAAGGATCAAGGTCCAGCTCCTGGACCTGCATGGGACCACCCCAAGAATCACACCATGGTTTTGAGAGTAATGTTCAAACACTTCTTGCATTCTGTCAGATTTGGTGCTGTGACCTCTTCCCTGTTCCAGAGCCTGTTCCAGAGCCTGTTCCAGAGCTCAAACACCCTCTGGGTGAAGAACCTTTTCCTAATATCTAACCTAAACCTCCCGTGACACAGCTTCAGGCCATTCTCTTGGGTCCTATCACTGTCACCAGGAAGAAGGGATAGGTGCCTCCCCTGACCACAATGAGGTCCCCCCCAGCCTCCTCTTCTCCAGGCTGAACAAACCAAGTGACCTCAACTGCTCTTCATACAACTTCTCCTTCATCATCTTCATGGATCTTCTTTCAGTTATCTCTAAGAGGTTACTATCCTTGTCTGTGTTACTGTTTATGAAGTGACCATCCTCACCAAGAAACTGGCCAATGTTATTTCTGGACTGTCTTTTGCTATTAACATTTTTTTTAAAGCTATTTTTATTGTCCCCCACAGTACTGGCCAGCTTCAACTTTAATTGAGCTCTGGCAACATTAATTTTCTCAGCACAGTTGTGAACATCATCTAATCTCAAAAATGAGCTTTTTTTTTTCCTTCATCATCATTACTGTGATGTTACAATGGGAAAGTAACAGGAATGTGAAAAAGTTGTCATTTTCTGAGCTAGGAATAGAACTGGAGATCGCGAAAATAATAAAAAATCTATAGTATCACCCTATCCCATACTTAACTGCAGGAACTAGAATGCCTGCTGCCTCTAAGCTACTTAGTATCATCTAGAGCTTTGTTTAGGGTTTGGGTTTTTTCTTTTCTAATTTGGGGGTTTATTTATTTACATATTTATTTATTGTTGGCTGTTTGGCTTTTGGCAATGTCTAGTTGGCAAAAGTTGGCAATCTATTGGCATTTTGTCTGCTTAGATTTCATCTATGCAACAAACTAGTGAGCTATGCTACTCAGGAGAGGTAACCACCACTTTTTCTAGGGGCTATAGAAACACTCAACCATACTACATTTCAGTGGTAAACACGGCCGTAATCACTCTATTCTTTATCCAAGACACAGGAATGTGGAATGAAATATAATGCTATTAATACAGAATTAATTGTAGAAAATGGTGTAATGCAATGCAACATTATAATAAAGCAAAACAACCCCTAAAGTACACATTTAATAATTTCTATAGCCTCCAGTTTACTTATGATCAGACTTATTTTCAAACTGGGCAAAAACATCATTCTTTGAGTTCAATCTCATATGCCAAATTTCAGTCCAGAATGATTTTTTTACAACTAAGTTATAAATCCCTGAAAACAGAGGGAAATAATGGAAACACTGACTACAATATCATAAATAAAAGCCTTCCTCTGAAGAATTTCCAAGATTTCCAGTTCATAAGAAGTTTAATGTTTCAATTGAGAATTACACCAAACTTCAAATAATGACACATTACAAATTTGTACTCTAAGCAGTACAAATAAAGTAAATTTATTAATGATGTATTACTGGTAACTGTTTATGTCCCAGAAGTGCAAAACACCAAGCTCAAAGGCAGCATGATAGTCTGTATCCTGTAAAACCACACGTTTATTTCCAACCAGTGCCATACTCTTACCAGTAAGAATGTTTCTATTGTAAAATAAACAGTATGTTTTTCATAGCACTGGAGGTTTTATGTGCATTTTGCATTACATTTTTGTTTCTCTCCCAAGATAATTTTGTATAAATTTACTCTTTTTTCCCCTACCCTAAATCCACAGAAACAGCTATTTCATTTGTGTTTTCCTGCATTCAAAGGATTGTACTTACTGGACAAATACAGTTATCATATGGGAGAATTTGTATACTTCTTTCTGTTCTGGAACTGCTTATTTTTCTCAAGTTAAGTAGGGTACATGACCTAGTCACTAGTAAGAGTTTTCTGAAATTTTTAATTTTCATCCACTACTGCAAGGCAGGCCTTAATTATTAACATGCAGATGTCACTAGTTCTATTGATTTTCAGTGGAGTGGGGGTTAAATTTCTCTTTTTTTGGTAGCACCTAAACCAATATTATTTTGATCTTATACTGTTAGCCTTCTATGATTTAGTACCATTCACATGGTGCCCTGCTACTCTTACCATTATGAGACATTTGGTCCAACTAAAGAAAAAAATATGAAAAATTTTCATAATGACTGCAGCTTCAGACCTGAAAACAAAAACTCTGAACTGTTCTGCCTTTGGCAAGACAGTGCTTAAATTTGTCTGCCGTAACAATAAGGCTGCTCTAAGGTGTCAGTAGAGAAAACAGACCACAGCCCAGTTCCTCATACTGCGTAGAAGTATTAAAGGTGGAAAAACTCTCTAAGACTCTCTAAGATGGTCTCTAAGACCATCAAATCCCACTGTAAACCAGCACCACCAGGTTCACCTCTAAGCTGTGTTACCACATGCCCCAACCACACATTTTTTTTAACACTTCCACCACATTCTTTAGCAGGCTGTTCAAATGCCTGACCATCTTTCACTGAAGAAACTTTCACTTATATCCAGTCTCAACGTCCCCTGGCACAGTTTGAGGCCATTTCCTCTTGTCTTGTCACTTCTTTTTCCTTCTTCGAGCACTCACCACAGAGAGAAAGCCAATTAATTCAGAACATCTGTCCTTGACCACTGACAAGACAGGAAACTCAAGGCAAAAACATTCTAATCGTGAGCACTTCAGCTAAATATCTAAGAAAGGTGGGGTGACCTTGAGCTCACTGAACTCAAGTGGGTGATTAGAGAGGCACTAGAGCAGCTTCCAAGGAATGTCCAAACTTAAAGAAGGTATTTCAACTCAGTGGTTAGTTAAAGCCATGCTGGAATGCCAGCTGCCCCATTGGCTTCTCGTTACTCTTTCACTATTTCCGTTTCAAGTCCTCACAAACATTCATGCTGTCATGACTGATTGTCCTTGTGAAAAAAAATGACTACCCTTATGCTGAAAGGTGTTTCCCAACAGCATATTTGGAAACCAAATGAAATGGTCTGAATAGAAATCCAACGTACTTGCAGTCAGCTGGAAATTTCTTTTTCCCATGTCTTTTCCTTTCAGCATTTCAAAAATTAAATGTAACCATTTTTCCCTTGAGATGTACAATGATCCTTTATTGTTATTCACTGCCTTTTCTCAGAATCTTCAAGCAGTTTAAAGAAATCAGCATTTTCTAGCATTTTTGAGGTATGCATGTAGGATTTTCAGAACTCTGGCAGATATCTTTCATGTTTATAGTTAGAGGAGTAACTACCCTATATTGACTTCGCCATCTGTCTTAGGTCATCACCAATATTGCAGAACAACAGAACAGGATATGAATCTGTTTCTCAACTGTCACATTTACAGCTCAGTTTATTAAGGAGCACATACCTTCATTGCAATTTAATTTAGTATTCTGTACAGCAAAACATGCTGACTGACACATGGCTCATAGCCTATCCTTCCTTTCCTCCTATTGGGGAAGTAATCCTTTGAAAAGAGATAGCAAAGACATCTGGGTGCTGTAATGCTTTAAGCTACAACAGCTAAATCTGCCAGTACTTATCTCTCAGTGCCTACATTGAGTTTGGTGAGGTTTGGATTAGCCCTTAAATAAGGAAACTACAGTACAGGGAATTTATTTGATCTGTCTGAGGTCACACAGAAGCTGATGTAAAACAAAGAAAGAATTGCCAGAATAAGAAATTGCAAAGGTAGTAGTTAAGTAAACATTTATTTTCCAACTATATGAAGAGAACATTTCCTAAGCAGTATAATATTTTTATTGACATGGTTAAACTTTTTTTTTCCAAATACACACAAAGGTAAACTTTGTCCCTTAGTGAATAGGATCAGTAACAATATCATTGAGTTAACCACACATATATATCCCTTTTTTTCAAATGTAGAGAAGTTATGTGCAGCACTAAGGAAAGGGTAAAAATCACAGCTGATTTTGGCCGAAACTTAAACTTCTAACTGAAAGCTGAAGCACTGAAACCTACCCTTTCAGAAAGATTTATCTTCTGCAACAAAAGCAAAAATCTCTACTATTAGCACTACGCCCCTCTCAAATCATTTATAGAGCAAACATACCTTACTATATTTCTGCTAAAACTATTTGCATTCAAAATATACTTATTTTACTCTAAATTAAACCATATGCTGCTGGAGATTAAAAAGAAGTTCTTCCTCCAGAATTTAAATAGATCAAAGTGAGTGTTCATACATGTAAATGACTCTAGAGTTGCTTTTTCTCCAGCTGATCATTTCTTCCTATGTAGATCTGATGTTCTGCTTCTGAGAGTAGAACTTATTAGCAACACTAAAGGGAAAAAGAAAGATATCTTTCAGCAAGGGCCTCCTCTTTGCCAAACATCTCAGGGTTTGTCTCCAAGGACTTTAAAAGAAAGGAAAGAATGAAGAACGGAAACCATAAAGCATGCATTACTGCTATCATCTAATTGCTGAATGAATAGCACAGTTGTTTAGTCTGATTGCACTAAGCTAGTTATCCACTGCAAGCCTCATTGACAAAAAGGGAATCTACACAAATTATAGGGAAATTCAAGCACTAAAGGAATGTTTTGGTTCAGAGGTTTGCAGTGACTATTGGCTTTGGTTCCTGGCATAGTTTGCCTTTGCCATATGAACTCTCTTGGGCTGGGTCAGCCCAAAGCTTTCCAAAAAGCATGAGAAGAGGACAGACTTCCTTGTCATCTGTATCCCATAAATAAATTAAAGTGATGTTCTCCAGTTAGAGTTTGTTTCTTGGCAGGCTAATCTGCAATCAGAGAAAAAAAAGCTTTTCATTTGTGGCCTCTAACTAAAGGAAGGAAGTTTTTGTATGTGTATTCACCAGAGACCAAAATATTAAAAAGTGGAAGAGGAAAAACATATGTTGCAGTCCCCCAAAAAATAAGTGGATAAAAAAGTTGCATTAGAAATATGCCTTCGGTTGATGATGTCCTAAAACAAAGCATTCCTTTACAAGGAGCAGGCAAAATTGTTTCACCACTACCACATTATTACAGCATGAGAACAGGTTTTTCAGGCACTTTTTTTTCCCAAAATTTATACCCTCCATACAAAAATAGCAAGAAATGAAACAAGCTTAATATGCCAAGTTCCAGTGGGCTTGCATTCTCCCTCTTATCATATTGCAAAATGTATGTATGCAGAATGGCAGGGATATGGATCACACTTCCCTGCTATTTTTATGACATCACGACCAAGTATGAGCAGTGACATGAGTATATTAGCACACTTTTCTGAATACTCTGTTTCAGCCAGAAAAGGCTTTGCAGCACACAGCAGCTACACTTCTCTTCTTGCAGCCCACTGCAAAACTCCATCAGATCCTCTTTCCGTGTAACTACCAGCATTCAGGCTCGTCTCTCACATTCTCAGACTAGTTCTCTCAAATTGTCTTGCACTCCTTGTGTTACTGAGGTGAACTTTCTATACCTATTATTTCCCTATTAGTTAAATAGCTAAATCTCTACGAAACTTTATTATATCACCAAAATAAACAGATCTCCTTTTTTTTTTTTCCTGCACTGAATGTTTGCAAGATAAAATTAAAGTAGGAACATGGTAAGAGGCTGCAGTTAGAGACAGCATTTTTCTAGATGGACTTCTGGGAGTCTCTGGTATTTGTGGAAAGCATTAACACTCTGCTCCCAGGTCACACATTTCCCTGTTCTGGGGACACCCTGTGCACAGCTCGTATGTGGCCCTACTCTCCATTGTCCAAACCAGCGTTACAGAAGTTGCAGAGTGGCACATAAGACAGGGACTTCACTGAATGAGTCACACTAAACAAGTTACAGAAATGCTTAATGATTATTGACTAATAAAGCAAAACTTAAAAATCTTCTGCTAGCATGACATCCTCTGTCTGGAAAATGAGTATAAGCTTTGCCAATGAAAGACCTGTTTAGCTGCAGCTCCAGCATAGCCGAAGCAGCCACATCAACAAGCCATTCTAAATACCAGCTAGGTTTGACAGCTGTTTCTCTTGACATCTGTATCTACAACTGTAACACACCCACAGGGATAAGTATTATTTGAATATTAGCTGCATTGTATTTAGAAATATTTTATTGTCTCAA
Source organism: Notiomystis cincta (assembly GCA_013398075.1). Taxonomy (NCBI): domain Eukaryota; kingdom Metazoa; phylum Chordata; class Aves; order Passeriformes; family Notiomystidae; genus Notiomystis; species Notiomystis cincta. The sequence continues at coordinate 288,360 of VZRX01001242.1, forward strand.
ATTTGGAGCCTCTCTAAACTACATTATAAAATGCATTACAGAAAACTGAGAATTAAATTAAATCAAATTTACATCCTATTAAATTCAAGTTAATGGAAAATGCACTTTACTCAGATCCCAACGAGACCACAGATGTCTCATTTTCTTTCCAAACTCTATTGTTAAAAAAATTTAGTTTCTCTTTATTCCCACAAACCAGAAATAACAATCAAAGTATAATGATTATAACCAGGAGCTGACTTTATGAACACAATGAATATACAACTACAGAATTTTACTTTCCTATATTTCCATTTACTGGCTTTTGCAGGTATATTCATGTCAGTTCTCCTTTCTATTTCCAGTTGAGACAACTGTAATTTAAATATTTATATCCGCCAGAATCTTTCTCTGCAAATTGTTTGTCTTTGAAATTACCTTGTTCATTCAAACAGGGTTTCAATGGGATAGGAAGGCACGGCCGTGAAGGATCAGGTATGGAAATTGAAAGCAATTGGCTGTAGGTGCTGGCTTTCCGAATGCCTTGCAGACCACCAAGCACATATTCCGCACTTAACGAGGAAGAATTAATAATTAATCTTAAGTTTTTGGCCAGATACAATCTAGGCAAGAGCTTAATGCATTTGAACCACTGCTCCTCATCTTGGAACAGGAAATTGGATTTCTGTTTCTCACTGGCCGACCCTGTGGAGTCAATAATATTTCTCAGGGAGCTAAAAGAAGTGCTGGTGATGCTGATGTTTTCAAGAGAAGAGTCTGATGCAGACAGTCATGGCTAGGATATAACTCCTGTGCTGCATGATATCATTTCCTCACATGTATACTCTAACAGCTGCCTGCCCTCATCCCTCAGCAGTTTGGGGTTAGCAGCTTCTTTAACATGCCCTGGCTCATGATCCCAAAGGTTTGGGGGCTGAAAGAAAGGATGTTTTCTGAAGGGTTTTCTGTGCCTCTTACATAAGCTCTGAGAAACATTTTGTACTGTCTTCATGAAAGGGTGCTTGGTACTTCGGGATATGACATTTCTCAGATTCAAAATCTCTTTTGCTTACAACTTTTCCCTGGACCCTGCTAAAACTCTCTTGCTTAAAATCCCCTACCAAATATTGAACTGCAGGGTATGAAGGTCAGTTTTACCTTCCTATGGTGAAAGTGAGAAACACAGCACCCTGCATCCACAGTGGCAGTGGAATTACTATTGCCTTACCCCTGGCAACTTGCCTCCTAAACGAAAAGAGCGACAGAAAACTGCATGTCTATGGAAGGAGTGAGAGGTGGAGTTCTGGGGAATTCCATTATCTCCTTTGTCGTGCTGATAGCTCCTCTGGGATGGTTCTATCTCCTGATCTTCCTTCCTCCTCAACCTCCTGTTTATATGAATGTGCTACACAGGAATAAAGGATGGAAAAAAAATTTCCCATTATGACTAGCTTCTAGGTTTGCACATAGTGACAGGGATCATCATTGCCTCAGCACTTCATTTTCTGTGCCAGTCTGACTCTGCTGTAGCCCCCAGCTTCAAGTTTTTTCCTCCCTATGATTGCATTCCCATTCTAATGGTGAATAAAATGCTTCTCAGAGTAACCAAACTAGATCAGTAGCACAACCATGGCAGTAGAAGAAACATCACTTCAGTCTCTATTATGTCACATAATGAAACAAAAACAATCTTTTACATTGACTCAGTGTCACATGAAAACTCATTTTGGTAGAGTACAACGAATATCACCTCTTGCACATGATTTTACACACAAATATCTTTCCCAGTAAACCCTTTTGCTGTTCAAATTAATCTAAAAAAACTGAGTTATTACTTTGTAGTATACCATGTTTTGCAATATACCATATTTTGTAGAGTACCATATTCTTCACCTTTTTGGTCAAAAAAGAACAATCACAGACTATGTACAGCCCAGATTTATGTTCCATTTTCTCAGAACAAGGTTTCTAATTACTGTCTGAGCTACAGAAAGGAATACACCACTGACAATTTTGGTAGTTAGGTAAGTGCTAGCCAAAATTTTGAACTCTGGGATGCACTATTAAAAATCAGTACATTAAACTTGATCCTTTCCAAATTTTCAGAGAGCTTTTGTTTCTACTTCTGCATGAAATTAATGAGAAAACCCTATGAGGTTAAAAATATCTTTTACCTAATTGTATTCATTCATACCTGTTACTAGACTAGACATACCTAATCTTTTTGTTGAGGCCTATGACCAAAAAAACACAACATCACTTGAAAACATCCAAAGAGGTGGAACTTTCCCGGTCTCGATAGCTAGACCTAATTTCCACAGTCTGTTTCTGAAGACCAATGTGATTTGGCATGTTAACTAATCTCTTGTCTCTCCATTTTTTGACATATGTAGTGTTATCCACTTCTTGACTCCTTTGAGATTTACAAACAAGAAAAGGTGTTGCATGTTTGTTAAGTACTATTAATCTAATTTAAATAAAATTACCAAATGAAAAATTCGAGTCTGTTGGTTTTTCTAGTTAGTGCTTGTATTCCAACCTGAAATTATTCAGGGGCACATTCATTCAAGATGCCACCTCATATTTGACACATGAAAATGACTCCATGATGAAAGATCAGATATATTTCATGCCCCAAATATGAAGAATTCCATTTATCTAACTGATTCTGCTCTCAGTTTTGAGTTTGGGAGTAACAAAGCCAATATAAACTTAGTGCACAGTTCAGTAATTAATTATTTGGAAACAATTCATTGTAAATACTTTTGTATTTATAGCTACTATGAAACAATGAAGATAACATCTGAGAAGGCTCCAAGTGAAGCAGGAAGACGCTGCAAAGGATGTGCCATTGTCATTATTAATAAAGCTTCTGTCTGACTGCAGTGCAAGGTGCAGAGATTAGTATCAGCTGTGTCCCTGGAGGGACGAGACAATGCAGAGCTGCAGTGAGAAGAAGAGTAACACACCCTTCTGAGACAGCGTACGTGGAGGATGAAGCGTCTTCATGGTTCAGTCAGTTCCATTTGCACAAATGTCATGGCAAAAAATACCTTTGCTATTCGTTTATAAAAACCTTGCACTGCATGTCTGTAATTTTGTATGGATTCCCAGAACAGATCTTTTGGCCAAAATGTATTTATTCAGTGTCAGAGGAAATGCTTCTTTTCCTCATATATTAACAACACAAACTTGCATTATGACTTTGGTAATGAAGGTAAAAATGCTTTTTCATGGAGACATACTGGACAATAAATTCTAAGTAACTTGCAATCCCTTCAGAAAACATCTACAACTGTATTAAAGAATGTTCTTATAGGACAAAACAACAATAAATAAACCAAAAATAGCAAGGCTGATGAGTATCTCTTCCTGATTTTCCAAAAATGGGAAGATTTAGTGAAACTAAACAGGATGACAAAACCATTACTATTTCTGAGAATAAACTGCAATCCAGCCCCAATATGTAGGAGCGGAAATTGCTATTGCTGTGAGTATACATTTTTTTACCCTTCATATAAACAAGCCTTAAAGAGGGACAGGATGTGAGCACACCCATCCTCTAGTGAGTACACTAAATCATCATGCAATTTTTTTGCTCTAGATCAATAAATCTCAAATTCTCTAGACAAATAAATACAATAGAGAGGCTAGGAGCAAGCTCTTAGGGGTGGCAGTCTCTTAATCCAATGCACTACAGCCAAAACAGAAAAACTCATTGTTCAGTAGCTACTCCAAGGTCACCCATGCTCTGTCTACAGTGTCAAAACAAGGAGAGATTTCTGGTTTTATTGGCATTGACTGACTTGCACCCAGATTGCTAGAGTGTCATCCTTTCTATAGCATATGTATCTTGGAAAGCTTGCCACAGTTCGAAACACAGCCAGAGAACTAGTGCAGACAATCAGGGGTTAATTTAAGATAAGATTGTTAAGGAAGAACTGCTCTGAATATGTAATAATAATGATTACAAACAAATAGGAACTAATCATTTGAGGTGTGCTTTGTCTATAAATACCAATCCAATAAAGTCATGTTTCAAAGGCTAAAACAAGCCTGATTTATCATTCAGTCTTCTATACACCCTTTCAGAGCAGCCCGTAGTTAGCTGAAATGTAAATATTTATACATAAATATATAGATACACGTATTGACTTGCAACAAAGGGTTCAGTTCTTCAACTTTCTCTTTGGCAATCCTTTGGCTGCATAGATATAACATTTGCTCTTGTGAGAGTGCATGCAAAATATAAGGTATGGTACAAAAACTGACAACATTTACATGGCAAAAAGATTTGAAAGGACAATTAAAAAATAAAAAAAGAGCATATGGAAATGCACTGTTTGTTCCTCACTCTACACACTGTGTATTACAATGTACACCTTATCTGGATCTTTCCATTGCAAGGTACTTTCTCTAACCATTTGACATACTTAATTTATAATTTACAGAAAACATATTTATCAACATCTTACATGACATTAATACAAGAATTACTATATTGAAATTCTTGATTAGTGTGGCAGGGACTGTCTCATATGACAAGATACAGAAAATCCTAATATCTTGTCCTATTCTGTTCTCTTATTCCTGTGTCTCCTTGTCCCTAAATTATCAGTTATTATCATCAATTATCTTGCCTTCGCTATGCTTCCAAAGTCCCCATTCCTGTGGTTCATTCTCCCTACTGCACACTCATTCTTCCTGTGGCCACATTCTCTTCCTCCTCCTTTCTTGCACTTCTCCAAGTCACCCCCAGCTCCCTGCTCCCTACACACCATCACAGCCCAGTCAATTCTTTAATCCTTTCTTTCCCAACTCTCAGCTTTTAATTGACCTTCCTACAGGAACTGCTGCCAGCCACCACTTCCCCTTCCCTCTCCTCCTCTGCCTCTTTTGCTGGTCAGCCCGGGTGGGAGAGGAGGAGCAGGAGATGGGAATGGGAGACAGCCTGTCTCCCTGCCAGGTGGCCATGTGGAGGCACGGGGCTGTGCGGTGCCGGCGGTGGGGGCTGAGAATCTGCTGAACACATGAGAAGCTGGGAACACTCCAGAAAGAAGGAGATACAGAAGGGAGAGCAAATGTAGACAAAATCAGTGCACACCATTTGGCATAAATGCTAAAAATTGAAAAGCAGGGGGAGGAAGCTGAGTTCCTGCTAAGTCACCTTGTACAAAATATGTGTCAGTCACCACCTGATTCTAAATCACTACCTGACCCTAACAGTAGCACTTTGTCACTGCTTTGCATTTAGTTCTCCATACTCCAAGAGAACCCAGACTCGTGAAATAAGCATATACTTATAATAATATATATACTTTTACATTATATATAAAATATATATACTTTTAATACATTGTGGTTAGTTCTTCTTTAAATTTCTAAAAATGTTTTTTGCCTACCTGTCACTGAAAATGACACTGTGTCCTTTTCCTCTAACTGAAACGTAACAGGCCTAAGAGGATTGAGAGTCGGTTTTCAGGTTTATTTATTATTCTTTTTGATGAGAGGTGGTTTGAAATGAAATAACTTCTGACAAGCTCTTTCCTTTTCATTTGTTCTTATTTGGTGAGGATAAGGGAGGTGGGGGTGTGAAATCTGCATCAGTAGATTTTGTTTTGACAGTAAAAGTTCTCTCCCCAATGAGAAAGAGGGATGTTGGAAATTAAGATTAGTCTCGCATGTGTGGACAGACCATACGGTTATCAAGAATTATTCCATTATGCAGAAGTAGCATATCAATGACCTAATTTGTTAACTGGCACCCAGTCAAACCTCGGAGCCACCCAAGGTAGAAAAAAATATAACCAACTTGCTGATTCTTAGCCAATCTTGCTTTGTTCTACTTTCATTCAGAGGAAAGGCCTTTCAAAAACACTTCATTTCTCTGCTACATGTATTCATATTCTCTTTTGATATTCATTCAGTTGCATAGCAAAGAATTTTATGCTCAGCCATAGAAAAATGTGTATAGACAAGCTCAGCAGGACTTTTCATGTTGTGCTGTCTTCATTGCACAATGCCAGCCCTTTTTAAAATATAAACTTTATGCAGAAACAAAAGTCCAGACTTTCGAAGCAATTAATATCTGGTGATATCAGCTGAATTGGAGGCTTTGCATTACATTATAAGGTTAATGGCTTGCAGAAACACTGATTCTGGGATTGGAGGTACCATGAATACAAATGTGTGAAATTTGTATCGAATTTCTATCAATTATTAATCCCAGAGCTATGATTTTGAGATCTTCTTATATATTTCAATTAAATACTCTTGAGTCTATCATATCCCTCTACATACTTTTCCTTAGGTCAGTAATTGACTGAGAAGATTAATTCAGTATAATACAGATTCAAAAATAATTCCCAGGTGTGAAACCTTAAAGGATATGATTTACTGTGTAGCACCTTCGTCATACAAAGGGTTTATTTCTCAACATGCTCTAAATATTTTCCAAAGTCAAGAAACTCAAAACCAAAATAATGGATAATTTGACCAAAGTATAACTCTTTTGCACACAAGAATAGATCAGTCTTCCCACTTATACTAAAGCTAGAGATTTGTCATGACCTTCAAAAGAGCTTTGGTGGATTGTGTCTGAACATAGGTCTACATGCTTGCTACTGAAGAGTATTTGCAGCTCCAAAATGTTCTTCATAATATTTACTGTCCAGCATAATTCATAAATGTTAGTATGGAAATTTTTTCCGCTATCCCAGGTACAAATGAATTCCTGATTTACATCTAAATACAAAAATGAAAATGAACTATGCATGTTAGATAGCGTAACATTTGAAAAGGTCAGTAGAAAATAAAAGGAATGGTGAACTGTGCAGAAAAGCAGCTGAACCCTAGACTAAGTGTGACTGTAAGAGTCAGGTGAAGTCCTATAGCTGTAGGGTACCAAAAATAAATAAATGCAGTTCAAAGAGGGGTTTGAATGGACTGAGTAGCCTTATCCACTCTGTAGTGGACAAATATTCCTTCCTTTCTGAAGGAAAATATGCGTAATCCCAAACAAAGCAACTCTAAAATTCTGAAGAAAGGCATTTTCCCAAAACGTTTTAATAGTGGTAATACCTGTGAATACTTTCCACTGTATGTGCCAGCACCATGAATGACTACACAAACAGGAAATTGCTGAGGACAGGTAGTGCTGCCATGTGCACTTTTCCCTTCCCAAAAGAACTATGGAAACCATTCTATCCATTACATGGACCCCACATCAATATTTATGTTTCTCACATCAATATTTAGTTTTCTTATGCCAATGCATAACTTTCATTCCTTTAATTATAAGGTCATTGATTGCAAGATACTAGGCCACTTTCAAGGCCTTCACAAAGCACAATTATATCCATCAAAAGCATGTTTCTCAACTTTTTGAGATGTGTGATCTCCCTCTAAATCAAATCTGCTTGATTAAAAACAATTGGATGCTGTAAAATTGCTACATCTTAAGTTGAAAACCTTAGTTATTGCATTTTATGTTTCTAATAGAAATTAGTATAAGGCATTGAATTATATGTTAAACCTTTTCTTCTGCACATACTTGTGCTGGCTAAGCCATGCTAGTGAGAAAAACAATTTCACCAGCATACAGACGTGAAAAAGATGTATGAGAAGCAACATAACTATTGTGGGTTTTTTGTGTTGAGTTCAGATCAAAATTTCAAACAATGACAAAAACAACAAACGAAATCAAAGCATAGGTAATAGTAAAACCCCCACAAACTCAACAAAACAAAACAAGAACAGAAAATACAAACTGCAAAGATGATCATTTGTATGAAACATTAAGTCATAAATATTTGGAACTTTGGATGTGCCGGATGGAGGAAATATAACAGGGCAGGTGGGGATTTGGACAGGTTAGGTTTTGAAGCTGACATTTAATAAGGTAAAGTCGCTGAGAAACAGAATTTTTACAAAAAGTCTCATAATACTCTATGCCAACCTAACCCAATGGCCATGTCTATGCTGATAAATAAAACAGAGCCAGAGATCAGATGAAAATGTGACTGTTTTTGGAGGTGGTCCCTGGAACAAATTAGACCCAGAACTCTGTCACATATTGACTCAGAAACAGTTGTTTGGAGAGATCTTCCCAGAGCCTAGGACTGAGCCAACAATTAAGCAGTGCCTACAATAAAGTATCCAAAACTCTACTTCTCTTCCCTCCCTTCTTTTATTTAGTATAAAATTACAATTTGTACCATCTACCTAAATATTGCTAATGGTGGGAAGAGTTTATAATATCACATCATCCCATAAAATGGACTTGAATGAAGGATTTCTTTGAGGTTTTAGAGCCTAGAAGACAGTGCTATATTATAGAAAGCTTCAGCTGTCATTTCTGTTGGCTGCTGTTGACACAGCAAATGATGCACATTCTGGCTAGGCATTTTAAAGTCAAGCTTTCCCAGAGCCTTCTAGCCAAGCTTAAAGCATGTTAGTCTCTCACTTTAACTGGACAAGAAGCACCACATTTGTCTACCTCAGTTTTGAAAAAGTTCCCCCAGCCACATTAGCAAGGTATTGGAGGACATTTTTAGAAGCATAATTAGTCTCCCATTTCCTTCCTTCTCTCCTGCTTCTCTGATTGCCCATGCCAGCAAAGAAAAGAAAGTATTTTTACAATGATTTTGGATTGCAAACAGACAGGACTAAAGACCTTTCCTTAATGCTCTCCATATATAGTCCCTGAACCAAAACTTTCTTATTCCTGTTCTGTTCAAGACCTTTTCATAACTAGGTCTTAATCCTGCATTTTTGGCTTGATGCCCTGGGGTACGGATCCAGAAGTTCATGTAGGATGTCGGGCTTTTGTTAGATGGAACAGCTTTCCTAAATTGAAGATTTAAACTGGAGGCTCTGCCATGTCACTGAGAGATCCATCTTGTGCAACACAAAGGCACTAGTTTTGAAACAAAGCCATAGGAATAGCGTCTTGTGCCAGATACTACATTTATTCAGGGTTACTTGAGCAGAAGTAATGAGAAGCATTAAAGCAAAGTTTACATAATGAAATGCAATATCAAACACGCTCTGTACATTAGTGAGAAGAGTAGAAATTAAGTTGTTTTGAACAAAACTTTGTCTGCTTTTTGAGAATGGAAAATTACTAGCAGACTGCAAAATTACCCTCTCCCCAATTTTAATGTTATTTTTGACCTAATATAAATATGTTTGATTGCAGCTCATTTTGACAAAATAACAACAATATCTTCTAAAATATTTTCAATATTCTTTTTTGTAACTCTTACTCAACCACTTGATCTTAGAGAGGCCTGTAAAATATACATAGCCATTTCATAAGGTGAGGAAAAAAATATGATGAAATAAAAATGCAAATCATCCACAGAGCAGAGTATCAACAGAAGTCAACAATATAAGATAGCAAAATTAAATAGTGCTTTTAGAAAATTGTATTCTGATTAACACTCTATATCAAGAACAAGGCTGAACACCTTTGTCTCCTTAGGGAACCTGCTTTGCATGGAAATGGGATTAGATCTCCCTTAAACAAAGTGCTTTTAACCCACATCATGACTTCTGGTGAGGAATTCATGCCTAAAGGGAGTCACTGCTAGCAAATTCACATCAAAGAATCTGGAGGGCGAAAAGCAGAGTTCAGCTTTCTGTGGCCTATCCCACCTATCTAAAGAGCTACACCAGGGACCCCAAACCTGCTTCCTATAAAGCTTGCAGCAAGCCTAATTAGCCTTGAACCAGAGGGAAGTTTCTGATCTTTCCACCCTTCTCTGCTACATGTGGCAGTAGTATGGCCATATGGAGAATGTTACCTAAGCAAGGTAATTTATACATGGGTATAAGAAGGATGACTGTCAGTGCAGAGAGGACTGGACCTGTTCCAGAGGGAGGCAGGCAGCAGCTCTTCCCTCTCCTCTGAATGCTTTCAGAGCTACAAAGCAGTAGAGGTATGTATCAGGGCATGATATGGAGAAGGAACTTGCTGGCTCTCGAATAATAGTGCCTGGGTTTTTTTCCTTACTTTTTCATTTATTGACCCAAGAAAACTTATTATTTGTTCACAGGTTAAGGGGGAACTATGCTCACTGCAGGGGGATTGGTGAAAATGACCTTTAAAAGTCCCTTCCAACTCAAGCCATCCTATGATTCTATAACAATGACATTGCATGGGGTGTTCTGTCCTCAAACCAAATGGCTGTACCTCTTCCACAAGACTGTGTTTCCTGTCCAGAAGAAAATATTTGAATGCAAAGTATTATGATGACTGTTGCGTGGACTATACACACATAACTGAAGGATCTTTATCTTTTCCTTTACTTTGATTACCCATGGCTGTAACAAATCTCTCAGCACTTGGCAGCAAAATCTGTCCAAGCTAAGAGAAAGCTGTTACCAGCATCCCAGATAGCTGCAGCAGGAAGATGGGTCTCCCACTGTGCTGCATCCTCAGGAAAATACAGATCTACTTTTCTCCCACTTTTCTCCCTCTCATGTTTTCAGTCATATGTGGTAGCTAGGATCCCCTCAGGCAAATGGAAGCACATGGCAAACCAAGGCAGAAAACTGGGCAGTGACAGGAATCGGCTACAGGATGGGTGCAGCTAATGTAGAAAGGGTTGCAAAGGGTTTCTGACATAGCAAACCAGCCTGAAGAACAGGAAGAAACAGCTGCTCAAAACTATATCCATGACCTTTCCATGGACAAACCCAGTGGGAAATAGATGTATTCTATGAATGATAAGGGAACAGCCAAATGAAGTGCAAATGGGAAAGACAGACTGAAACAGGGATTGGACAAAGACCAAGAGAAGAAATTACTGGGAAAAAAAAAAGGAAGAGGCAACTTAGACCCCACATATAGAAGAGGAGAGAAGCAAAGCTTTGTGCCAAGGCAGAATCCTAAGAAAGCCCACAGGAAAAGCAGATGGGAAATATGTGTGGAAACAGTGCTAACACCTGCAACAGGTGTGTTATTCTTTCGATATGAAGAAAAGAGTTCCAACCACATGTGACCGCAGCACTGTCAGGAAGACAGAAATGATAAGCAGTCCCAACTGATTAATTTGCATATGAGGAAAGTAGTTCAAAATATTGCATAAGCAAAACACGATAGAGAGCCAGGATGAAAAGGACTGTCACAACAAAGGTGCTGCTAGATTTATTGAGTAATGCTCCAGAAGTTCTAGTCTTCATATTCCCTAAAGAAACAAATGAGACCAATAAAGTATATTGATATAATATACAAGAAACTGTTTGTTCAGACAGTAAGGAAAAGAAAATTAGTTGGAACTGTGCAGATAAGGAACTTGCAGAAGACTTCCCCATGTCAAGCACGGGTGAAGAAAGTAGAATGCTCATGCTGGAAGGCAACCAAGGGAAGATCCGATGGGGTGGGTTGGAGGGGTTTGGGTGCACAGATCACTGGAATGCCTCCTGCCGCCGCAGCCAACTGTTTGGATTACACCGTCTCCCCTTATGCAGACAGGTTGCCAGCCTCTTGGGCTCAGAACTGGCAGGGCCTGTTAGGCAGGCTGCAAACCTGCAGGAGAAGGAGGGAAAGGGAAAGCTTTCACTTAATTTGAATAATCCGGCTTGTACTTCCAACATACAAATTAGGCGAGAAACTAAAATTGTTCTGAAGCAAAAGATGAAGGATAACGAGAATATAATGCCTGACGCAAATGTGTGGGGAAACAAGCAACAACTGGAAGGTGCTGTACTAAACAAAGGAGATTACGATCTGGAAAGACTAACTGAAACTTAGTGGGATAATTCCCTTGTGTTGAAAAGACAGGATGCAATACGCATGGGAAAGGCAGAGTGGAGAAAATCAATAGGTGTAAAATACGTTATATAATGCTTTCAAAGCACATATTGTATCATTGTGACAATAACAGAAAAAGGTAACAATCTCAGGTAAGCAGACAAGAAATTTTAAAAAAAAAAAAACAAACAAACAAAAAAAACCCAAACCAACAACAACAAAAAAAAAACCCTATAGCAATTATTTCATACATATCCCTTAGGCCAGCACTCTGGAACAGAGCCAGGGAAGGCACAAACCTCTAACTACATTTTAGTTGTTCAAGTCTCTAGATAGTGCATACAGATGCAAAGCTGTCGAACACATATAGTGAATTCCAAAAACTAAAGATGAAGAGTTGGGTTAAAGCTTCAGCTGTTGGGAAGTGGGGCACTGAAACTGTGAAATCAGAGCACTTGAATCCAATACAGGAAGAAAATAATTCAGAGAGAAAAATGGTGTAAGGGAATCAACTCCACTTTCAGAAACATTTTAGATAGCATAAAATATTTAATATGGGATAAGAATAACTACTTAAAACTTATCTTCACGAAAATATATTGGGGACTTTTGGAGAAACTGCAAAAGAAATGAAACTTACCTGGGGAGGGGGGAGGGAAAGGAGATATAAGGCAAAGCAATGGTCAGAGTGTCTTCAAAAGGGCTATTCAGAGTTCAAAGTACATATACAGGAAGGAGTGGCAGGAAAGGAATCCAAGTACTTTTAAATCTGAATAGGCCAAAAAGGGAAAAGGAGAATAACAGGACTTATATAGCTACCAAAGGGGGAAAAGAAGTACAAAGATCAAAAGGGACTCTACCAATGAAAGAAAAAGGAAAGAAAATGAAATTTAAAGTGGAAAAATAAAACAAAGATACAAACCTATCTTATTTGGCATGAAAAGAAATATTAGAAGCAGTTTAGAGCCAACCTCTCCAAAATCATCCTCAATTGTTTGGAACAGGTCCAGAAAAGGACCATGTTGAGACCCATAATGTACTTTTGAAGTATTCAAGAATGAAGAGTAATCAAGAGACCTATCTTTGGCATAGAATGTAGGAAATTTAGGGTGTGGTTCACAGGTTCTATCTTGGGCAATAAAGGCACCAATATCTCTGAGCCAGTCCCTCTAGGTTTTTCACGATAGACAAAGGAAAACAGGAAATAACCTGTCCTGATTTTAGCTGGCATAGAGGTGGTTTTTTGTTGGTTTTGTTGGGGTTTTTTTCCCAGTAGCTGGTATGGAGCTGTGTTTTGGATTTGTGCTGTAAATAATGTTAATAACACAGATATGTTTCCATCACTGATGAGCAGAGCTTACACAGACTCAAGACTCATTCTGCTACTAACATCACCCTACCAGCGTGTAGTCTGGGGGTGCAAAAGCAGTTTTCAGGGGACACAGCCAGGGCAGCTGACCCCAACCAATCTCAGGGATATCCCATAGCATATATTGTCATGCCCAGCATAAAAACCTAGGGTAAGGAGAAAGAAAAGGAGGATGTTCAGAGTGATTGCTTTTGTCTTCCCGTGTGCTGGTTTTGGCTGGGGTAGAGTTAATTTTCTCCACAATGGCTGTATGGGGCTCTGTTTTGGATTTGTGCTGGACACAGGGCTGATTATATAGAGCTGATTTTGTTATTGCTGAGCAGGGCTTACACAGAGCCAAGGCCTTTTCTGCTTTCTGTACTACCATGCTGGTGAGGGGGCTGGGGGTGCTTGGAAGGTTGGGACAGGTGACCCAGACTGACCAAAGGGATTTTCCAGACCTTATGACATCATGCTCAGTATATAAAGTGAGGAGGTAAGAAGAAGGAAGGGGGAATGTTTGGAGTGATGGTGTTTACCTTCCCAAGTAACTGTTATGATGGCGCCCTGCTCTCCATGGGAAGCAGTGGATTAATTTCTTGTTTTTCTTTGCTTGCATGCATCGCTTTTGCTTTACCTGGTAAACTTGTCTTTATCTCAATCAACAAGTTTTCTACCTTTTACCCTTCCAATTCTCTTGCTGACCCAATGGTGGGTGAGTGACAGAGCAGATGTCTAGTAATTGGTTTCTGGTCAGGGTTAAACCACAGCACCAAATCACTGTTACACATGGTGGAGACCTATTTTCCTTGAGATGGTTGAACATCTGCCTGTCCATGGGAAGTGATGAATGAATGCATTAATTCTTTGTTTTGCTTTGCCTGTGTGTGCAACTTTCACTTTTCCTATCTAGCTGTCTTTACCTCAGCACAGAAGCTTTCCTTCTTACCCTTCTGATTCCATGCCCCATCCCACTGGAATGGTGTGTGAGTGAGTGGCTCTGTGAGGCTTAGATGGCAGCTGGGGTTAAACCACAGCATAAACTCTGCATAATGGTGTTGGCTTCTGGAATAACACATCAGACACATCATGTCCAGAGATATCTACTTTTCTCCTGAGGGTATAAAAACCAGTCTAATTTGGATTCAGACATTTAACTTGTGCATTCTTCAAGTCATATGAGACAAATGCCATCCTTGCTTTGTTAATATTAGGAAATCTAGGAGGATGAATTAATGCATGCATGTGATACGTGAAGCTGATTCCAAACTAAAAGAAAATTCAAAAATTCAGATGAGAATTTTTTTAGGTCTGTTTTTTTATAAATGGTAAAAAGAGCATATCATCTTTATGATAAGAGTATTTTTATTAGGTCTGGACAGTGTACCCTTTTGTTCTGATATTCTAACATGTGCTGAGTTCTACTCTAATCCTACTCTCTCAAAGCTCCATGGTAAGCATTGAATCTAAGACTTCCTCACACTGAAAAATACAAGTGCACTTTGATAAATGCAAGTGGGAGATCATACCCTCTTTGAAGTTGATGCCAAAATTCTCATGAACTTCACTATGACTAAGATTTCACTAGAAAAGTGCACAGAATAATGTAGACATATTTAAGAGAGCAAAATTAAGATAAACGACAATTAACAAAGATGAATGTTAGGTCCACCATCAGGAAAACATACAATGCTGAGTTTGAATAACCTCTGAAATATAAGTGAAATAGATATTTTGCTGAAAATGCCTAATGTTGACTGGTTAAGCCAACAGAAAAAAATAGAAACATTGGTAAAAAAGTTGATATTGGCAAGGTAAGAAAATAAAAGACCTAGGAGTTATTGTCATTGTCTAATCTCTTCAATCAGAGGGGATGAAATGGGAAAACATAATCCTAATTTCTTTCCGAATTTTTAGATTGTATGTGTTACAGTGATGTGAGCTATCAAAAGAGGGCATTTTGAGAAGTATTTTGTAGCAGGAAGAAAATAAATGATTTAACACCTTTAATGGCACTATGCTGGGAACACGAGGGGCCATCAATATGACTGAAAGCTTGGTGTAATTTTACTGGAAGATATAACCACTGCCTACATACTGTCACCATGGTGGGCCCTGTCATCTCCAAAATTAAGCAAACCTATTGGCCAGAAACTGCAGGAAGAAATGTGCAGGAGACCTATGTCTCAGTTTAACTGAGGCTGTATTTTATATGTGTGTGTGTGTGCCATGCATTTTTCTGATGCCACACCAAACTGCTTTATCCTCCCAGTAATCATGCTCTTCTAATGAAAAGGACAGCATAATCCATTTGCCAGCAGATCTGACAGAATAATTGGTATCACTGAATTTTTGGAAACCCAGTCTAAAATTACAAATTTTAATTTCATGTATTTTGCTCAATTCAAAACGGACTTATTAGAACACTGCATTACTCAGCACTATAACAGTCAAAAAACATCTAAGCTTTATAAAACTCTGTTTCTTAAGGAAAAGACTACTTTGTTAGATAATTTATAACATAAAATATATAGTATTCACCTTGAAACTCAGGTATCACCTTCATGATGAGCACTGTTCACTAGTAACCAGTAATCTAAAATTAGCCATTTCACTATGGACTTAGAAAAAGGATGAAAGTCCACCTCTACGTGCCTATGTTTATAAAATACTACTATAGCAATTGTGCATCTCACTAACAAGTGAGCCCATGAAAAAGAAAGAGAAAAAATTTAATTAATTACCATTATGAGAAAATGGGTATACTTTTATATTTGTGCTTTCCATTACAAATATAACACTAATTTCTTTCCTAATACATAGAAAATGCCCTTTTATTTCTTACTCTTTATTTTAGTAGTTACAGCAACTCTAAAAGAATATTTAAGGCAGTAACCATCTCAGTGTTACAGCACTGTGGGTGAGAGGAAAGACCACTTAAAAGACTCAAAGAAAAAAAAAATTACAGTGTCTTCCCACTCATAAATATATACTGAATTTCTTTACAGTCAGGCAAGACCTTAACACTGTGACACCTACAACTGCCACCAATGTCAGCAAGAGACAGAAAGAACATAAGGACAAGAATGTCAAAACTAAAACAGATTTGCAAACAATTGATAATCAGCTGTATGAAATAACACTTAGGAAACGCCAAGCAAGAAGTAAATTGAAGAACATAATCTATGCTGTGTATTAAATAATGTGTCTGAGGCCCCAAAGAAAAAAATGTCTGTAATTATATGATTACAAGTTGTAGTGTAAAGAAGTATTAAGGTTGTCAAGGAAAGAAAGTTCCTTTACTTTAGCAGGCTTAATGCTTAATTTTTGTTCCTTGCAAATTTCACCACTGGGACTCTTTTGCTGGGCTTTGTTGCCTTGGGTATTTTTGTTTGGGTCTGGGAGAAAGGAGGGCTTATGGGGAACTTTTTTTCTCTTTTTTTTTTTTTTTTTTTTTTTTTTTTTTTTTTTTTTTTTTTTTTAAATATTAAATGTGGATTTTTGGACCAGTGTAACTGTTCCTCTTCTTGGAGGTCTGCAGCACATGATTTAACTGGCAATGACCCTGCAGAACAATGTACTCCACAGTGAAGTTATTCTTGGAGACAGGCGACAGGATGTTCTCATGTAGGCAGTATGCAATTATACATTGTTATCTGGTGACAGCTGATCCAGCAGCCAGCACACTGCAACACAAGTCAATATTGTTTCTCATACAGAAAGGATAAACCTCCCTGCAGAATAGAGGTTAAATCTAGCAAAAGTATCCCAAGGAATAATCAGTTTCTCTGTTTGCAGGTGTAAAGAAGAGTTTTATGACCACAGTTGCATTATTATTCCCTCTATTATTATCCTAGATTATATTAATTGTTCCAATATGTATCTCTGGAATGGAACTAACTTAGAGAAATAACTTTTGTCTTTTCTGTCTTATACATACATATTGTATACATACAGCAATCCAATGTGTTTATATGAAACACCAGTTTATCATCAGTGCTCTCCCAATCCAAGGCTACAAAGAAACTTAGAGATAGGAGCTGAATTACAATGATTTATACCTGACCTAATAAAGAGCTCTGTGCTGAAGATATCACAGTACTTAAAGACATCTACCTCCAAATTAGTCATCCTGGTTTCTTTTATAGCTACGGAAGAGCACTCGCATGATGTCTCTCATCTTAACCTGTAGCAATCATCTGAAATACTCTAAAAGTGCCTGCTTCTTTCCGTTAACCATACTCCATTCACAATAATCATAAATTTCTGAAGATAAATTCCACCTTTCCAGCATAGCTACTGATAAGGTTAGGTGTCTGGGAGATTATTTATGTTATTGAAAATGGACAAAATGGGGAAAAAGAAAGAGACAGGAAGATAGACAAATTCATTGCAGCATGCAGGATTCTAAACATTCATTTAACCCATTAGCCTTTCTCTAATTCCTTCATCATCACTTACCTTAGACTTGTTCTTGGAAAGGAGAATGTGCTGTCACAGTCCATCTGTCTTCGCACAGCAGAGATTTCCTTCTTAGGTGTGCAAGCATTTAAATCTAATTTTTGGGCATTCCACTATGTGAATCCAGTACTTGGGTAAATGTTTGTGCAAGGGTTCTCATAGATGTAGCTAGAGGGGCAGTTTTCAGTAGGATTGGAGTCATCCTTCATCCATTCCACCCATGATAAACCTGTTATTTTTCCCTCTGCACACATGCAACATATATTATGTGAGCTGTTCAGACTCCCAACACTGATTCACTTTTATGCTACACAACTTCCTGATTACTGTGGGATGGGTTATATCACTCATCTTTTCTCAGAGAAAATAATTCTTATCTGATATTGTAGTTGTCCTGAGGACTAGAACTGGCCTATGGGCCACAATGTCCCTTAGGTTGGATGGCTTTGTTCCATGAAGTGGATGCTACTAATGAACACACAAAATTAATGCTAAATTAAGTATTATAACAAAATAATGTATTGTCCATAAAATCAGTTTTCATCACCTTCTGGGCTAAATGAATGCAAAACATTTTATTTGAGGTTATGCTTGAGCAGCTACAACAAACTGCAGAATGACTCCAAAATCCAGTTACCAGTAGAGGAAGATTTTGCCTTCTGAGTGTGCATGTATAAAGAGATTTTTTTTTTTGTCTGATTTTATGAGATGTAATACTATCTGACTTTGAAACCAGTGTACGATCGTGTTTCCTCCAAAATTTGGTACAATCCTTTGAGACAGATTAGTATTTGATCCACCAGAATGGTACCTGTGGCATTGTACAACTGATCAGGCTGCTAAATAAAATTATGGAAATAATTGTTTTGAGAGTTATGTTTGCAATTTGGTCAATGAAATGAAATTACCATATGCAATGGGCTGATCCTGGCTGTATGCCAGGCACCCACGAAAGCTGCTCTATCACTCCCCTCCACAAATGGACAGGAGAGAGAAAATATAATCAAGAGTCATATTGTTAAAGCTAGAAAGAAATGGGGAAGGAGCTTTTTCCTATCAGAAAATCTTTTGTGGGATTGTAACATTTCTGATCAAATTATTGACAAGGAATTCTCTCAGCTTTAAACAAAAACTACTTGCATATAAGTAAGAGAAATAAACATCAGCTGCTTCTTCCCCAGAGAGACCAACAGTCTGCCAGTACACAGGAACATAAAGTACAAATACTCACTCATCTCACTTAACTTGAACTGCTATTGTGAGCAGTTATCACATCACGACTCCTTATATCAGAAGCTGAACTACAGTCTGCACTGAGACTGAGGCTTTATCAGAAGAACTCTCACATAGTTTTTCCCTTTGCTTTTTGCATTCAGAACAGGGCCCTCAGTCATGTTCCTTGAAAACTGTGGTTACTAAAGGAAATTGTGTTATTTTGGTCCATTACTTGGCTTAAATTTAGATAGATTTTTATACCACTCCAGTTCCGTTTTCTTCATCATCCTGCTTCCTCCAAATTAAATAGAAGCTCGTACTATGAGGTTTTGCTTTAGGTTATACAATCTGCCAGCCCCAAGCTGAGTTGAGACTGCACTTCTCTTCATTTTACTATTCTTTGTTTAACAGTTTAACTTCAAAAAAAGTCTTCCACCCATGTTCTCTTCCCTTGGCTTCCTCTGCTTAGCTGACGTGCAGTTCTTCCCTTCAGTCCTTCTAGGTCCTAGCTAATCCCCTGAGCAGACAGCCATGGGGAAGCTGCCAGAGCAAGACCAGGGCTCATTCAACATGAGCTACCAGAGCAGCATTTTAAAGAATCCCAGCACTATATGCTTGCCTATTGAAAATATTTTGCTTGCTATAAATTACTAAATCTTCTTCTAAGTGCAAAATCTTATTTATTTTGTATTTATTCAGCAATATTCTTTGCAAAGGTGGAGGGGTGTTTTTGTGTGAATTGTACATATAAGTTTAAATATCTTGTCCTACCATGGAATGGAAAAATCCTGCTGTAGTTACTTATCGGAAGCTGTTAAGGAAACATGGAAAGAGAAAGAGAAGGAGAAGGAGAAATAGAGAGAAAGAGAAAGAGAAAGAGAAAGAGAAAGAGAAAGAGAAAGAGAAAGAGAAAGAGAAAGAGAAAGAGAAAGAGAAAGAGAAAGAGAAAGAGAAAGAGAAAGAAAGAGAAAGAGAAAGAGAAAGAGAAAGAGAAAGAGAAAGAGAAAGAGAAAGAGAAAGAGAAAGAGAAAGAGAAAGAGAAAGAGAAAGAGAAAGAGAAAGAGAAAGAGAAAGAGAAAGAGTTTGTGGAGAGTGCTGAAATTTGTTAGGCCCTTCAGATCTAAGGAAAGATAAGCCTCAGGGAAAAGCTAGATATGCATATTTTTTTAATTGGTTTCAAATGTGTTTTCTTTGAAGTGTCTCTGTACCAAATAAAGATTCTGTTTCAGGAAGTTCGTTTGGTCATAGCATCAACCACTGTCACTGATTTTGGAGAGAGGAGTAAGTCAAACCTTCAAAATTAGTCATTTAGTATTCTGGGACTGTAGCAGAAAATGTTGTTTGAAGCTGAGAGTGTCCCCAATTTGTCCAAGAGTTATTTGATCTGTACTGTATGTGTACATTGGTATTTTGACCTTGAGGTTGGCTTCAGCCATGCCTGTCAGCATAAGATGTGCTTTCCCCATCTGCACTACACCAAAGTCTCTATATTATACCAAGTAACCCCTACGGCATTTTTTTTCTGAAGCAAAGTTGTTAATGATGTGCTCTCTGATAATCTGACTCTTGTTCCAGCAATATCCTTCCTTGCAGAAAGTAAAGTGGATAGAAAAGAGGCAGAAAATGGGAACAATGGATTGAGGTTGATGAGCAGCATCTTCATGACTTCCCTCCAGCAAGGACAGCACAGAAGAATCACTATAGAGACAATGTGTGCACATCTCTCTCACTTCTGCTCCACTCCTCCAGGGGAGCTTTGAACTCCTTCCTCAAGAGGTACCTGACTGATGGTTCAGTCATTCAACCAAAGGTTTTGCACTGTTTCTTAGCTAAAGTTAGAAAAAAGTATACCTCTTGTTCACTTACACCAATATTTCCACTGCAAACAAAAGCATACCCAGACAAGACATGTAATAAATAAATTAATAGTGTGTTGGCATTATTTTCTGTCAGAATCATCAAAAAGTATTGCATAAAAAATTAATTGGAAAATAATTCTTCTCTTCAATTTGACAGTTAAAATTAGATAAACATAATTTGAAAAATGAGAGATTTTTAAAGTCACAATAGTTAGGAAAAAAAAATGCCTGTGATAANTATTCCATTTGTTAAAGGAAGATCAAAGCCTTACTTAATATTCATTGAATCATCTAAATAAATAGGTTACCTATATTAATAACATAAGAACCTCCAAAACAGCTAGAATGAAAAACAGAAGTCATGGACTCAGCCTAGATATGATTCTCATGAATAAAAAAACAAACTGAAAATAAAAATAATATAGTGCTATTGCTCTCTTCTCTATGAATTATACCCTAAATATGTCTTTTCCCCTGTCTGGCTGCAGCTTATGTAACAAGAAGCAGTGTATTCAGGCTAGACATAAGTATAAATGCAGAATCATGCATCTTAGCTCTGCTTTCTGTTTCTTTCTCAAAGCCTTGTTTCTGAAAAACAGAATGAGAGAGGAAAAAAAGTCTTAAAACTCTTATTATTTATTACACCTAACAAAAGCAGTGCCATTAAATGTATGAGTTTTTTCGTGCTGAAATAATGTCAGTGCCTTGGCGTGCTAATCCATCTAGGAGAGGCAGGACTGGCTGCCCTGGTGCCAGCAGAGGGAGCATAGAGCATTGCTTTTTGTGGGCTTCAAACCTGCAAGGGGAGCTTTGTCCTTTCTTGTTCCAAGTTTTTCCCCCAATTAAATGTATTTAAAACTTAACGATCGCAGAATTCCGTGCTAAAAACACCTTTTCATGCATCACAAATACAGCTGTGAGGTAACACAGGTGTCAGATTGCTGTAGGATAATTAACTTCTAGCATCTGGAACCCCAAGGCACACACAGGTAGGGAATTTCACCAAGATGAGAGGTAAGATATCCCAGGGCATGGTGGCTAAATTGTGTAATAAAAATGTATCTTCAAATCGTCCTCAGTTAGCGGCACAACGTGTTCTCAGCACAGAGGGGAGATGCTGCTCTACAAAGGGCAAGTTTGTGCACATCTGCATGTCCAACACACCTGTGCCCAGCCGGCTACGGAAGGGGTGCGACCTGGGCGTTGCAAGAATTAATTAGCTAATGAGCCTTATCTTCCTGTCATTACTGAGGTGAAACTCCCATGTGTCTGAAGCCAAGGAACTGCAGAACTTCTGAGGATGAAACATGTGATGTCTGCGCTACTTGCGCAGCTGACGACAGCAGGGCCTGTTCACCCCCTGACTCCTGGAGGGAAAATGTGTGTTAAGCGCTTCTACACATTAGAAAATCCATACAAAGGACTCCAGAAAACTTAAAGACAGAGTCAATTAAGGCCTTTGCTTTTTCTCATGATTCTCATTATCGGATTCTCACAAAATTGGATCCCACTTTACCATGCCTTCAAAGGGACTCTTGTTAAGGCAAACAGCAGCACTCGGCATCTTGCAGGTTTTATTCACAAGCAAAAAGCTCATTGCAAAATGTAGCAGACAGACACATTCCTTGGCTCCCTGACTCTCCCTAAAAGAGTCTGGAACCATAAAGCTTCCAGAATCAGATTTTCATAAGTTGAAGCCTAAGGTTGTAGAGGATCTTCTCATGCACAGTTACTGCAAATTGCATATGTATGGTTGGCTTTTGTACATACAAATGGAGCCTCTATGCTAGTGCATGGCTCAAAGGAATCTAGACAGCTATACAAAAACACACATGGGTCTCAGGTTTTGTTTTATGAGGTGAATTAAGTGAAGGGGGAAGAAGAAGGTGATGGGAAAAAGATGGAATTCAGACCTCATCAAAGTCAAGGGTAGTTTTCCTATAGACTTCAAAAGATTCAAAACTTCATCTGTTACATTTATGTGCTACTGAACCCAGAGATATGCTCAGAAACAGGTTTCAACCTCAATTCATTTGGCAGCCCAACTTCTTCCTGGTTGAATGGTGGAAGCACTGACAAGAATCTCAAAAGAAAATTTTACCATGATCTAAATCAGTAGTTCCCAATTTTTTCTGGCTGTCTGGGCAAATATCTCCCTTTAAGAGCCAGTGAGAGCCTTCTATCCCAGTACTTATGACTCACATAGCCCAAGCTAGAGTGTTCATGGAGTTCTCCATTGGACTGGCATGCAAACTAGCACCATGTTTCCCAGAAACCATGAATTTGCTATGTAATTCATTCCCGAGATGCTCCTGCAGCTACTCCTGGGAGTAGTTTAGGAGCTGGATAAATTGAGTTTGCAGGCTGTGTTTAGCCTCTGCCTTGCAGAATGGGTGTTTTTTCTCCAAGTTCACACTGTTTACACCCATCTGACTAAGGACCATTAACTGTTTTTCAACAATGTCTTACATCTTTCTTTTGGGAAGATGAGTGGGGGAAAATGTGGTAAAAGTTGCCCTCCTGTTGTCAAATTTAACCTTGGTCTATGCAAGCAAAACATTGCTGACACTGCTGGACTAAGGAACTGACTAAAATCCTGGCCACACTAAACTTGATGGCAAAATTCCCTCTACTTTATTAGAGTCTAGATTTCACAACAAGTGTTAAGGGAGTGTGACTGCAAGACTGAGGCAAAGGCAAAGTAAAAGCAAGAAGGGTTTCCTCACTGCAATCTAGAGACAATGCATGGTTCTCCAGGGCTATAAGGCAAGCAATAATGTAAATAAATATATAAATAAACTAAATGGATCCCCTCTTCAGACAGTTACTAGTGCTTGGCACTTTTTTCTCCCATCTTGTCATCTACAGACACCTGTCCAGCTGCACTTTCTTCACACTTGACTGCCCAGTTAAGCTTCTCTGTCAGCCTTGCTGTCACTCCTTTCAGCACATGATGTCAGCTTTCCTGCCATCTTGATGTCACTTTTTCATATGGCAGGATTCACAGCCTTAGCTCACAGACCTGTTTGTACATCGGAAGAAAAATATTTGTCATACTTGCTTCTCATCCCCCATTAAAAATGAGCTTAGCTAAGTAGGAAAAGCCTGTCAGGAAAGTACTAACATTGAGTTTTTCTGCCAGCAGTGTTCCAAAACACTGCCTTTTTTCTTCTGCCTACCCAAAGATATGAGAAGAATTGAGAAGTGAAGGATTCAGCTCTGCTAGAGAATAAGCATATATATTCTGTAATGGCTTTTCAAGAGCTCTTCTACATGTATGTCAGTGAACAGCAGAGGTTTTGGTCTTAATTATTGTTTTGTTGTGGGATTCTTTTTCTCCACTGATCTGATGGTGTGTAAGCAATCATTTTGCACTGCTGTGCAAAGGCAATAGCAAACTTGTTCACTGGGCTTTTTTATACTGCTTCCCAGCACAAAAGACACACCTCAAAGCCCCCAAGGTGGCAGGTTCTAAAATGCCACTCATTTGAACAGCGAAATATATTCACTGTGTGAGCAGACTTTAGATTAGTTGTTATAATGTGACATATGAGAATGTGTAATTCTTGGTCACAGCAAAGGAGAGTAAGAAAACAGGTTTTTACAGCAAAAGCTTTCCATCATGAGTTCCCTTTTGCAGGACGTGGATAACCTCTGACTCCCATATGGTGCTGGATTCTCAGAGGATGGAAGTGAGCAATGGTAAATCACCCCAGATGAGTATCTCCTCCTCAACATAATAAGCAGTTTATGTATCCGGCTGCAAAAGTGTTCTAGGAAGTTGCCAAACAGGAAGGAGATCCTTGCCTGGAGTAATTTGCAAGCTAAAGGCTGGATCCTACCAAAGCATCTGGTCTGAGGTTTTGAACGGCTTTTACTCCCATAAGATTTCAAAAGATATTCAGGAGGGCCATGTCTTACAGCATGCTGTAAGGTTTGGCTAAAAATGCCTGTAAACTAGTCTCAGGCACTTAGCAAGTCTGTGTTACCTTAGCCTTTAAACTACGGCAGAAAGGTGCTGTGGATAGATGAACTGAAACTACACCCACGAGGAGATTATATTAAATTATATTAACAGACATACAAACTTCAAATTGCAAGTGAAAGACACACAGTAACAATACTAAAAAAAAAAAAAATTAAAAGTATGCAAATCTTCCTTCCCATGGCCTGACCCACGAGTGCAATGCTGCCAAAATGGATGGGTTAATGTCATGGGGTGAACTGTGCAGATCACAGACTTAAACCTGCTGCCACACACCTCCTTTCTCATGACTATTTTTTTCAATTAATTACCCTCTGGCCACCCTTAAGCCAACAGTGATATTCTTTATATCTTATTAATAGGTGTCATGATAAAGAAATAATATATATCCTATGTTATGTAAGGAGAAGTTACTGCTGCACATTAGCTAGCTCTTTTTTACCTTGATTTTCACAGACCCCAAGCCTCCAGAAAAGTTTGATTTTCTCCTTACTTCATCCTCTGGCTTTTCTGTCAGGTTTGTTTTTTTTTTAAGAGTTACATTTCTGGCTAGAATACAATGTTTTAGTCACAGTGTACGGACATTGCAGAACATTGCAAAGAATATTTGACCCCTGCTTTTTATTTCCTAAGTGTATCATCAGTTCCAAGCACTGAATATATTGGCAGAATTGGGCATTGCTAAATGGCAACGCTAAGTCTAACAGATCCGGATTTTAGTTAGTTAGCATGCACTAACTACCTCATGTGATGGCAGGAAATGACAACTCCAAGGCTGAAATCAGATCCAGGCAGGTGGGCTCCTAAAGGGTGTTGGTGCAAACACAAATGTTGGCCCTTGTGGATCCAGCTGCAGCAACAGAGCTTGAGGTTGCAGAGGCCTTAGGAAAAAAATCCTGTAGCTGCATTTAAAATCTAATGCATCCAACATATTATTATGCACACACATCATACATGACCTATACACGTGGTGATGCATCAACACTGCCTGCATCAGGGAGCTGAGGGCACTGAGTACAGAGGTACAGACTTGCCTGTGGCAAGATATTTCTGTAATTCTCAGGTTTGGAGTTTTTGCTCCTAAACAAATCGATGGGCTAAGTCCATTTCATCTTTTTGAACTCCAAGATACAGAATTCCTGTGAAAAAGAAGAATCAGAGGGAACAGCATTTCCTTGCAAACCACGCAGATCACTTCCCTTGCTTGTGCAGAAGACAAGGGATGAGTTACCCCAGCCATCGGAGCAGATGCAGAAACCGGTGGAAATGAGGAGATAAAAAGTCAAAGCCCAAGGATTGGCTAATAGAGAAAGAAGTGTTGTAATTGCTAAATCACCCAAACTGCTTTGCCAAACTTTGACATGCTTGATTTCCTGTGCTTAAATAATTTTTAGGCTTAAAAAAAAAGGAGG
>VZRX01001245.1:0-15016 GCA_013398075.1 Notiomystis cincta
CGGCGCAGCGCGGTGCGGTGCGGTACCGGCCGCAGGGGATGCGGCGCCGAGCCCCTGCCCCGCCGCATGCGGGAGGCGGGGATGCTGTAAATGCTCAGTCACTCCCCCTTCTCTGGCAGCCAGCCAGGCGCTGCTCGCTGCTGCCTGCGCGCCTGTAATCCTTTTTTTTTTCTTTTCCCCTCCTCCCCCCCATTATTTTTAGACAGAAATCCACGTCCCCGGGCACGGAAGAAGCTCCGAGGGATGTCGACCCTCCCCACCGCGCAGCTCCCTCTCCGCTACCCAAGGCCACGCTCGCAATTTGGGTTCTTTAAATTCTTATTCTTCTTTTTTTTTTTTTCTTTTTGCTAGGATCTAAATTTGGAGCGGGTTCTTCCCCTGCTCTAAACAGCTCCCGGAGCCTGGCTGGGGGGAGAGAGGGAGGCATCAGATGACATGACAAAATAAGTCATGTCTCTCGATCATTTCAATGCCACCCCCTCTCTCCCGGCCTCTGCCTTCCATTTTAATCACTGACAGCCCTTCAAGAATTATGGATATACGTAATCTTTTTAATATCACTGACATTTTTCACGATGGAAAGCATCTCAGAGGTGCTGAGACATTCTGGGGTGGGAAGGGGGGTCGTGCCTTCCTGCCACTGCTCCTGCCACACAAAGTGCAGAGCTGAGATCCGTCGTGCCCCAGGGCCGTGCCTGGGGTCTCGGGGGAGGCCGTGTGCCTCTGGGGTTTTGCAGGTCTCAGCTGTGGCCGTGCAGGCTGAGTAAGCATCTAGTCCAGCTGCAGTGTGGGAAAAGAGCATTTCCAGCATCCAAGCCCTCCGCAGGTCAGCCCGAGAACAGCCCAGCCGGGGAAGTGGCAGGCATGCTTCACAGCAGCCCAAGCTCCCAGCTTTCCTCTTCGTCCTTTCCCAGTGGTCCTGCTTCACTGGGTCCGGTGGTAAGGCAGACAGCTTGCCTTTCTTCAGGCAGTGATCTTTTTATAAGCAAAGTGAACCTCTTCATGGGGAAAACATCCCAGGAGGTGTTTTTGGAGCTGTACCAATGTGAGTTTTCTTTGCTGGGTGGCCCAAAACCCCACCATGGGTATAGGACTGAGCAAAGCTCTGCTTGCCCTCAGCAGAGCCTGGCTGCTCATCCAGACTCCCTCTGCCATTGAGAAACCTCTGGAAATGCACTGTCACCTTCTGCTTGCAGCATTTTCCTGCAATTCCCCCTCTTCCCATCCTCTCTGGTGGTGATGGTGTCTCCAGGCCCCACTCACGTGATGGGTTTGGAATGCAACTCCCAAGGCCAGGAAGGTCGCTCACCTTGGTTATTTAGCAAACACAACACAAATTATTAACACTAATACAAATAATGCCCTCATCTGGGAGAGGAGAAGCAGTAATTTCCTTGCCTGGCTGCAAGGACTCAGCCTTACAGGGTCCTGCAGGTGCAGGGCTGACAGCTCTGAGGGTCTCTGTGCTGAGGATAGAGCCCACATCTCACATGGGCCTGTAAATGAGAGAGAGATGTTTCTAAAGCTGCTCTGTGGAAGCCAGCTCTAATTCCACTGTAGTCCCCATCCTGTTACTTCCACAAATCAATGCAAAAGGAAAAAAAAAAAAAAAGCAGCTGGCTGAGAAAAAGCTGCAGCAGCCAGACAGCAGAGTATCCCAGTTGCTGGCCCAGCACATCCCTTCCTGCATGCTTCTTGTACCTTATCCCCTGAGGACACTCTTGTGCAAGGCAGTATTTGTGACAAAAAATTATGACAAGAAATGAGACTATTCACAGGTTTGTTCTCCTTTGCAGAACTCCTATGCCACCCACCTGCCCTCTGCCACCAGGCTCCTCCCTCAGAAGGGAAGATGCCAGCACAGGACATTCCTTCATTGTACGTGACTGATGTAAGACTTTCATCTACCTGGTGTTGTATTAACAGATTTTCCTGTGGGTAGATGAACACATGGAGCCTGGTTTCAATAGGCTGGACTGAAGACACGGATCCATGAAGAAATGGATGGGCTTTGACATCTTTTAAGGTAATGCTACCAAATGAAAGGACTCCTGCCTCAGACAATCACGTTGCCTCTAGAGCGGGCAGACTCCCTCTCTCCTAGAAACAGATGGCTCGAGCAGTTTGAGTTGGGCAGATTAACAAGCTGATAATCATCTCCAGGGAGGCAGGAGCTATTGTCAGAGCCTGCGAGACACACCCAAACTTCAGGCCTTTTTCCTACTAATTCTCAAAATGTTGCTGAAATTCTCACTCCAGGAAGTGAGCAGAGCACAGACATTCCCCTTGTGGGTCTGTGCCTGCTAAGCCAGAGGAGGCTCCTGCTGCTACAGAAGCCAAAATGCTTCCCCACACCCCATTAAGGGAAAACATCTCAAAAGATGAGGGGCCTCACCTGGCCATGAAAAAACAAAGCTGTGCTTTGCCATGGTACTGCTGGGAGCCAATGGGAAGAACAGATCCTCTGCCCAGGGCCAGCTCAGGAGTTCAAACGAGAAAGCAGAAGACACCAATTCAGCAGAAGGAGCAGTCATTTCACACTCCATGTGTTGCTCCAAGCCACGTGCCAGCCCAGAGACAGGGGCATGTGCCCAAGGGACACACCTGGAGCCACTGAGCTCAGAGCTGAGCAATGCTCAGCACGGATAGGCCTCTGCTGCCTAAGAGCTCCAATGGGATCAGCGTCCCCAGTTAATGATCTACACTGGTGTCACTGCTCTATAGAGCCAAAGCCTTCCTGGGGAATGCTGTCCAGCTGCTTTAACAGGAAGGCAGCACTTACTGACACCAGGCCAAGACAGACCCAACACACAGCTCATTCTGCACTGGGAACCTGCTCCAAGTGAAGTCCAGTGTGCCACACTCAGGCCTGGGATGCCTCCACAAAAAGCCCCATTCCAGCAGTGATGCACACAGATGGAAAATGGTGATGAGCCCAAACACACAGGCAGATGGACAGACAAGAGGGGTAGCTCTAACACAAAGCCTTACCATAGCTCACAACTTTTATAGCACAAATTTCACTCATTTAAGAGATATTAGTCTTGGAAGGAAGCATGTAAATCCTGGCTCAGAATGGAAATCCTGGAGCTCAATGGAAAGAGATGGCAAGATCAGTACAAAAGGAAATTCGTGAGTGCAAAACCAGGCAGGGTGGCACAACTCCTGGGACAGTGTTTTCACTTGGATCCAATCTCTGACCTCAGAGAAGCCTCCTGTCAGCAAGTCCCAAGGGGAGACTGGACAAGCAGCCAAAAATATAAAAACCAGAATGGATTTGTCTACTGTGCTGGTACCAGTGTTCATGAGTACAAGAACACCCTGCTTACTCACCTGCTAGCCAAGTGCAATCAAGACACAAAGAACATACCTCATGTTGACTGGCACTTTTAAATTCTCCTTTAGCAGAAACACCAGTATTTTCCAGTCTTAACATTTTCTGAGGTGGTGATAACTTCTTGCCTTGTCTCTTCTTAGCAAGCATCATCTGTAGCAGTAACAGATGATCCAGCAATAGTCCCACATCACAGTGTGTCAGAAAAGAGGCAGCCCAGTATTTGTAATCACTGAATCACTTCAGAAAGAAGAATCTCCACTCTATCTGTGTAAATATGGTTATTTATTTTATTTTCTTTAAAAGCAACTCTCTTTGTACACACAAAGGGCTTGAGCATGTTACTGCTTTAGATCCTCAAATAAAGACACCATTTCACTCACCATTGAATCAAGCAGCCTGTAAACCTGCAGAAATTCAGAGAAGACATTTGCAGTGAGAATCTATGAAGAAATCCTGAGGCTCAGACTGACAGAGGTGGTTTCTGAAGTACATTTTCACATGGGCACACACACAATCACACAGAAGTGGCAGCCTGCTGCTAACAGAGCTCTAGTAATAACTTCCCTGGCTATGAAGTGTGTTTAACATTATCTGGGGTACAATTAATTCAGCTGATCCCTCCAGAGTCTGCAAGCAATGCTAAAGACATCCCAGATAGAAGTCCCGCAAGTGGCTCTGTGATGGCTGGAACTCTGCTAACAGATTCCAGGCTGAAACAAATTAATTTGGATTTCACACTTACCTTGCTGCAGCACAAGGGACATATGTCTGCCAGTTTTCTGATTTCAACAAAATGCTTACCTCTCCCCCTGAGCCTCAGTGTGCCTTACAAGAAAAGACCAAAACCAATGACACAAGTTTGGTTAGACTCACTTCAATGTAGAGCTTTTCCCGGTATGTTTCAAGTGAAATAGAGTCCACCTGCTCCTGAGCAGGTTCTGCCCTATCTGTAGTTGCAGCTCTCTTTTTCACCTCCTGCTTCTCATCTCTTCCTTTGACAGATTCTGCTCCCCCTGTCACATCCTGCACTGAAATGGAAGATAATTGCTTCTCATCCTTTGCTTTCAGTTTTCTGCTGCCTGAATGACCCTGTCAGGGACAGACCAAGGAAAAAAGGACATAGATCAGGACACTGCTCAGATTGCTGCAAGATGCATCTTCCAGCAGCAGCACCTCTTTCACTGGGTCGGAAATGAGCTCAAACTCAGAATATACAACCTCAGGAGAGATCACACTGTCCCCAGCACTCAGGGTTCACCAAGCAACTCAACACCTACCACTTTCTCTTTCCCTGGTGTCCCTCTGCTTTTCTTGCCTTCTTTATCCTTTTTTTCTTCTTTCTTAGTAGCTATTTTTTCTTCCTTTCCTCCTTTTTTTGCTACTCCTTGCTTTGCTTCTTCTACAAAAGAAAAGATTCCAATTAACCAAAAGCATCCATACCTCTAGAAAGTCTAGCCCACTGCACTAGCACAGTGGGAATGTGTTATTTTTGCCGTGTATTTTCCTCTTTTCATTAATCTGAGATGTACTTCACTGAAAAACAATACCTTGAAGAGTTCTTTGTTTAAATAAGGAATGAAGAGGTCTCATTGAGGCAGTGTTTGCTGGGTCAGTCTGTGTGAAAATCATGGCTACATCCAGCTGAATTAAAAGGCATTTTTTGTGGGGGTGTTTTTTTACTGATGCCAAACCACAGATCCCAATTAGTATTGTGACTGTCACACAATCTGCCAGTTTTTTCCTGATGCTTTTTCCTCAGGGAGACATGCTGAAATTGACGTTTCAGTTCAAATTCATCATGTTTTCTGTATCTCCAACAGCCCACAGAAAGCAGACGCTGTGCTAAAACTACTGTTTACCTGTTTCCTCTGGAACAGCTTCTACATAGGTGTCCTTAATCAAACCAAGCAGGGATTTCAGCCTCAGAGAGTGACTCACCAGGTCATCAATTGCTCCACGCCACAGCTGGAGACTGAGGAGAGGATCAGGATCAGAAGGGAGACAGTGTAGCAACTGCCACCTCGTTTGACCCTTTGCCCAGAAGTGAAGGCACCTTATAGCTGAGAGCTGCTGTGTGCAGCTAAACCAACAAAACAGCACCCACTGTCTAAATATCTGTGCAGGGGGATGCTAAATTGCTTTCCTCATGTTAGATCCCTCTGAGGTCTCAATGTTTGCAAATTAACAGGCTCCCAGGCACCCATAAATATTACTGTGAAACTAGGTTTGCTCTTCAACATGACATACGTTGGTAAATCAGCATCAACCTGCTCTGTGTTTACCAAGAGGAACCTGCATCCTTCTAATTTAGAAGCAACTCAAAGCTGTTGATATGTTTATAGACTGAAAGCCTAAGCAAAGAACAGAAAGACTATATGAGGGAGGAGACAGTTATCTGAGTAAAAGGGTACAGAAAATACCCAAAGGTTTCATAAATACAGACTAGAATAATCTTGCCAGAAATAATCTTGTACACTCTCCAAAATTACATGCATTTAATATTCTAAACTTAACTCCAGGAAAAAAAAAAAAGACATTTGGGTCCTAGACAGCTGCTACAATTAGCTATAAAAAAAACAGAGTGTAAAGATGACTTCTAGACCTTGTATAATTATGTGCACTCTGAATCACAACACTTGCAACAGAGCTCACTGAGGCTGTTGATCACACAATGTTTTCACAAGCTTTTTCTTGCAAAGGTAACCCACCAGAGTGGATACAGAAGGTCTGACTGAGTTGGCCTCTGTTCAACACACAGCTGCAGAGCTGCCATATTGAGCTGGGTCAGTGCTTCTTCCCGCTGCTCCTCCCTGGGGATTGACATTATAGCCTGTGAGAGAAAACAAACAGGGACTGTGGAGCACTTCTCAGTCTTCATTCCCAGTCCCTGAGCCCAATGGAGCAGCCCACAGCTCTCTTCCTGGACACCAGTCTGAAACCGGCCTGCACTGGGCACTTACACACCCGGATGGGGCTTCCTACACAGCTAGGATACGGCCAAGGTACCCAAGATCTGTGGAACAATCTCAAATTCCCTCATCAGACTGATATTAAGCCCTTTTGCAACTTCAGGTGTGCAGAGGAACAGGGATTCTATCAAGCTAGAAGGCTCCCTAGTAAAGCTTAGTTATAAAAACGACAGAGAGATTTCCAAGAGAGCACAACAGAAAAACCACTGACAGAATCCAAAGCACTCTTGCTTTAATCTAGGGAGGTCTGTACTTCATCCACAGCCTGTCATGAGTGCCCCCTTAGTTCTCTGATGAATAGGAAGGACTCTCCAAGGAGAAGAGCCCTTGGGCAAGCCACAGGAGGCTCTAAGCCCAGCCTGCCCCCCACATTCAGTCCTGGGATGACAGAAAGCTAATGGGGTAAGAGCTTAAAATATCTATTATATTGTGTGCTTCTCCTTTCTTCTGAACACAACAGCCCACAAAGTCTCTCTGGGGAATCTGTTTACAAGAGCACTGAGGGTGTGGTCAGCAGGGCCAACACACATCACAAATCTCTCAAACTCTCAGTAT
Source organism: Notiomystis cincta (assembly GCA_013398075.1). NCBI lineage: Eukaryota > Metazoa > Chordata > Aves > Passeriformes > Notiomystidae > Notiomystis > Notiomystis cincta. The sequence goes on from VZRX01001245.1 coordinate 6,862, forward strand.
ATTGGCAGCAGCCCTTTGGGTGGGCTCACACTGGAGCAGGCTGGGCTGTTTGTAGGGGAATTAACACACCATCAGCTTGTGGGAACAGAGGTGACCACCTGTTTAAAGTCCTCGAGGGAAAGGTTCCATCCTGAAGGACCTGCTTCTTCCTCCTCAATGCTCTTTTCCCCTGGAGCCTCCTCTAATGTGTACTTCCCACCTGGGAACTCAGTGGTGCTGCTCTGGGCACGGGGAGGCCCCGAGGTGCTCTTCTGGTACTCCATGCCCTTTGCAGTGCTCCTCTGGTCCAAGGACACTTTCTTTCCCAAGACTGAAGGCACGGTTAGGTGCTGTCTCCATAGTTTATGCAGCTGCTTTACCACTTGATGCTGATAATGCAACTGTGATAATGGGGGAAATGGTAAACATAAGCTGCACCTCCCCTCTTCACACCCAACTGTTAAAGCCCCCATGGCAGACTCTGCCAGTTCCAGAATCCCAGGGATGCAGCAGCCCCGTGGGTCTGCCCTCCCCACTTATTTCAGTCGTGCAGTCCATCCAATAGCAAACCTCACCTCGGGATTTTTCCTGTGGAACAGCTCCTCCTCTGTGACACAGGCATCCACAGGAGATGGGGTGCGCTCAGGGGTTCGAATTTGGTCAAGAAGTTCATTCAGGCTGTCTTGCACTATAGCAGCTCCTTCTCGAGCAGCCAGCTCACTCTGAGGCACCACAACAAGCACAACATGTGTGAGTCCCCATTCCACATGCAAACACACGAATTCAGTCCCACCTGTAACCACACTATTCAGCATACAGAGTTACAAGCACACAAACTGCAAACCCTGCTGAGCAGAGCAATACTTCCAACAGCTTTTCAAATAAACTCTCCAAACCCTCCCCCAAACTATACTTTTCAAAGCACAGTGTAATTTTCAATTTATACATTAACTGCTATCACAGTGTACAGCAGTCAATCCCCTTCACGCCACGTAACTAATGAAATTAATTACTAACAGAAATTTCATTCTTTAAAGGACCAGTGTGAACATTTTAGGAGGCACAGCCATGTCTTTAGTAACAGCATTACAATAGACTGCAGAGTCCCTCATGTCATTTACCAAACCTGCTCAAGTATGTGCAGACGTTCTGTAACTCTCATTCTCAGCAGTAATTGCACAACAATAAAAATACCATGTTGTCCACTCCCATCCTTATCCTCTATTTGCATATAAAGTTCAAAGCTCAGTTACCCAGCTACAGGCTTGGTTACCTCCAGTTTCTCTCTGAAGTCAGCCAATTTATCCTCATACACAGCAATTCCCCAAAGGGTCACCTGAAGCAGAGCTCCTCCTAATAAGAGAGGATGTGTCCTAAATTCCCAGGGCTCACTGAAAATGCCTGCTCTCTCTGACTTGAAAATGAAGGGAAACCTCCGAGTTTCTCCAGGCAAAACTACACCTGAAATAAGAGAGAAAATGCATTGGTCTGCAAGAAGCCACCTGGTTAACCTGACCCTTTTCCAACACCACCCCAAGTGTCCTTATCTCTCTAGGAGATTCTTTCCCCATAGTTTAGCTGTTTATCACACTTCATCCAGCTATTGCTCTCCTTTCAGATTTACCCTCAGTCCCTGTGTTCCTGAACTGGCATTATTCCCAGTGCACTCTCCTTCTACAGCAAGCTCAGTTTTCTCTCCAAAAGATTATGCCTCGTATGCCATCAGAAAATTATTCACTTTTCAATATTCCACCCATTTACACTCAGAGCAGAAGCAATCTCCTTTCCTTTAAGTTCCAGGAGAGGGATCTGCCTTGCACAGCTCTTTTGGGGTGAGTCAGCTCTGACAGCCACGGTGGTTTCCTCAGGAGATACCACCCAGCAGTGCTCTGCCATTAGTCAGATTCCACATCCAAGGCAAATCCCAAATTCCTACTCCCTGCTTGAGGTACAAAGGTCTTGGAGACCAGCAGGTCTCATACCTGGTCTGGTATCAAAGTAAAAACAGGGCATCCTTCTCCCCTTAGTTTCTCTGGAGGGCATCTGCTGGGGAAGCCTCATCCAGTTGTACCAAATGGCAGCTCTGCCATCATTCATCACTGTCAGGAAGCTTTCAGCCTTCTCACTAGCCAGAGTCTCAAAGGTGAGCCGGGCAGCAATGCCAATTTCCTTCTACAAGGAAGAGGAAAAGATAACAATTTCTACTCTATCTGGTAGCATTTATCCCGTATGAAGTCATAGCTAAAATAAGGGGTTGAGCCTTGGTAGGAGAACTTGTAAGGCAGGTCCAAAGAAGTGGCCATTATACAGAGAAAGCCTGGGAATCTGAACCTCACACTACAACCAGAGCCCTTCTGTTCCTAGATTTCTCTGGAGCAAACACAGGGATACTCTGTTATGTTCAGAATAAGTCCCCCATTCTGTGGCCTTGGAGTGACACTCATTGTATAACTGTGACTTGGGAACTCAAATAGGCTTAGCTTGACTAAACAATTAAAATCTCACAATTACCCTGCTAGCAGTGATGCCCTTGATCCACCGAGCAGGCTGGCCACAGAAAACTAAAGATGGAACCTTTTCAGCTTCTGGAGCCACAATGAAGGAGTCACCTAAGGGGTCACTGCTAAAGAAAACAAAAGCCAGCATTTTCATGGAGTGAAATTCCCTTCCAGAGAGGGGAGAATCAGGGGTGATTTACAAGACTCTGTAAGAAATAATCTCAATTAATGTTTTCTCACACAGTAATCTCTTCAGGGGCAGAGCTCTGCAGATGTGGTGAACCCATCTAGCTGCATGGCACTGGCAAGGAGAACAGGACAGCCAGAATATTAAAGAATGAGACCTCCCTGAAGTACATGAGTGAAAAAGGACAAGAGGCCTGTTACAGATAGACAGGACAGAGAAAACCAGGAAATTGATCATGAAAGGCTAGAAAAAGATAATCAAATTGAGATAACTGAGAGTAGAATCCCACCCTGTCTGATGTAACCTCTGGAGCCACACAGAGTGAAGACTGGAGGAAGAGCCTCAACAAAACTTTTCTCTGATTCTTGTTCCTTAGACACAAGGTGCCGAGGCACAAAGGCTCCTAAATCTGGTGATTATAATATAAGAATATGCCTTTTATTGTGTCTCCATTCTGGATAAGAACAGCTAAGGATATCCTCACAGACTGGTGGTGCACACTCAAATTCTTTATTTTGCCACAAAGCAAAACTTACAGGTTCTCAATCTCTTCAGAAATGGCAGTGTGCTGAAAAGCCTCAGCTGAGACAGAAGTGAAAGGCTGTCCTTTCCCAATCACCTCCAGTCCTTCCAGATCCTACACATACACAAAAGAGACCAACTCACAGTTGCTCTTTTATACAGAAAGGACATTAAAACACCAGACAAATGCACCAACTCAGTCACGTAAAGTGAAGTTGCAATATCTTGCTCCTACAATGGTTTTTAGAGGTATGCAAAGAATGCTCAACCAACTCTGAGATTCTCAAGTATCCTGGATGACACTACTACCAAAGATGCATGGAGAAAGTCTCTTTCACACGTTTCTCACCCTCAGAGACAGGTTTCAAAGACAAAAAAGTGAGGTTTGTTGTTTTTAGGAGGAGGGGCCACCTGCCTTCAGGAGATTATTTCAGAGTGTCTTCCACATGGGTAAAGATCTCTTCCCTCTGCCCCAAGGCACTAAATCAAAGTCCTGCACCAGTACTTGGCACGTTTTCCTTTGCCTAAGTCCTGGCAGCTGCATGCTGCTGGTTTGGGTCCTATTCTGAGGTTCCTAAACCACTCCATGCAACACTTCAGGAGGTCAGACAACTCCTTCATAGGTGTGGCCCTTTGGAAATGTGGGAACTTCCAGGAAAACCACTGTGGGACCAAGTTTTAGTCTCCTAGTGCTTTTTTCAGATCCAGCTCTTGGCAATCTCAGCACCTGACAGGAGACTCAAAGGATGTCCTCGTTCCTCTGGTCTTACCGGCTTATAAAAGCCCAGCTCCTCTAGGAGAGACTTCAGCTCCTGCCGTCGATGTTTCAGGAAAAGACTCTTATCCCAGTTTAGGTGACAAGGAATCCTCTTTGGAGGCTTCAGACCTGTGGAAATACCCATACAAGAGCTCACTTGCTACACACCCACATGCATATCAAATTTCATTCTCTGCCAAACTTCAGCCTTGTGGTGTTTTTAAAGAGGAGGTTGAACAGGGAAGGAGCTGCTCCCTCCACACTTGTGCCCCACTTCTTGGGAATCCCCTCTCTGCAGTGTTTCCTTACCTGTTTCCCTCTGGATAGTTCGGGGTTTCCCCACATGCATGAGTGGCTCTGGGTGCCCACATTCTGTCCGGGTCAGGGTCAGAGTCAGCCCAGTGAGTTCATTCCCAATTTGCTCAGGAAGGATCCAGAACTCGTTTCCCACTCGGTATCCCTAGGGTGGGAAACAAGGCTCCCACTGATACAGAGTCATGCAGCTACCTGCTATTTTCACAGGCCCCTGAAGCTAAAAAGAAGTGGTCTAACCCCGACTATATGAGCATTTTAAAAGTCTATGAATTATCCCTTTCTGCAGAGCAAGCCAAAATTTCTATCAGGCTGCTGTCAAAGACAAAAGAACTTTCTCCTATGAAGGTTGAATGATATTAAAATAAAGCCTCACACAAATGCACGTTCTTTGATGGTGCTATAAATGTAAAAAAAGGATTTTAGCACGATACTCCCATAATCCTCTTGCCTTACCCATGCCCTTTTCTCCATGGCAATCACTAAAATCCAAGCCTGAAGCTATCAGATCTTTCTGCCCTGGAACAGCAGTTGTGACATGTTCCCATGCCACTTCCCAGAGCACAACAGACTTTGGTGAGAATCAAGAAATGCCACTTGTTCATCACCACTTTCCCCTGACTGGTATGGATAGCACAGTTCAGGCTTTTATTTTTCATGTCCCTGAAAGCTCTGCTCACACACCAGGCTGAGGGATTCAGAGTGGCTTTGATAAACATCTCCTGACTGCACTTCAGGAGTTACTCAGAACAGTGTCTGTGCTGTTTCGCAAGAGCAGCACAATCAGGACACACAGGAAGTGAGTGGGGCTCTCACCTTTCCAGGAAATAGGGCAGGGAAACTCCTGTTAATGAGGTCACGTTCTTCCTGGATTTGCCTGTAATCGTCTGACATGTTCATCAGCAATTCATTCTCTGGCTTGTGAAGAATTTCTATAAATAAGAAATGTCACATCATTGGTGCAGCACTTCTGGACACACCCTTTGCCAGGTTACTGTTCACCTGTAACCCACTTACACTGTTCCTTGCTAAATCCACTGTCCTCTCCCCAACCAGAGCCACCAGCTCACCTTCCCACCACATCCAAAGCCACCAGCATGAGCAGTGTGGGAGCTCTGAGAACATGGAATTAGACTGCAATGGCAATAGGATTAACCCTGGTGGGCAATAACCACTGCAGTTTGGTGTCAGGACATCAAACTTCTCCACTTGCACACAGAATTTCACAGAATGAGACCTCCTCAGCTTTTCTCACCTCCTAGGTGTTTCTCCTGCTTTTTTCTCATTGCCATATGATGTCTCCAGTTCTGGAAAGCTTTGTGTTCTGCTAGTTTGGCCTGATTTGTACTTTCTTTCTTCTCTCCTCCATGTTCCTCTTTTAAAGCTGCTGCAGTAACATCTGGACTAGGGACCTTAACAGCATCTTCTAGCTGGTAAGAAATGAAACATTAAATGGACCTCTCCATGCAAAACAGGAGTGGGAGAGGGGAGAAGAATCCTTCAGGCTGAGAGCACTGTTACATTAGCAATCTGAGAGGAAGGCAACCAGGGCAGGAGGGACACACTCAGACACAACGGAAGTATTTATCCGAGTCATGAGACTCCAGCAATGGCATTGCTGCAACGCCAGCTCTTCCCTGACACCATCAGCAGGGCACAGAAGGAAGGGGAAGCCTGTGTAATTATTCCCTCTGTGCCCTGGTCCTGCAGGCAGAACTCCAAAACCTGCTGGTGCGGTTTCTCCAAGAGCAAACCCCCCCCAGAGTGTGACGAGGCTGGGAAAGCCACACCCCAGGCCTGCCCTCCTCCTGATAGGTGCTGGAAAGCATCGAAAGGTACTGCAGGCACCAAACTCCACCTCTGGAAAAGTGCCACGCAGCAGCATTTTCCTGACTCTACAAACCAACCTGAGCACTTCTTCTGGCCAAGATTTCCATCCTTAACTCCTGGACACTTCCCAAAATATGATGAGGGAGGACATCTTCACAGTCATCATCAAACTGTCTTGGTCCTACAACAACACATAGAAAAATACCCAACCCCAGAGCCAGGTCACTAAAGTCTGGCTCAGCAAAACCAAAACCCAGAGGTAAGGGGTGAAGCTGAAGCCTACCAGGAAAAGTCAGTCGTCCCCTGGGTGCCTTGAGGGGAATAGGATGTGCTACAAGATGTGCCACCTCCTTGGGTTGGTGTTTTTGGACAAGGTAGTTCTTCTTAACTGCAATTCTCTCAGCATCATGGAGAAGGCACGGAGCATGAAGCTGCAGGAAATAAACAGTCACAGTGCAGTTAGGTACACACTGACTCATCTTTACTCCATCTGATCCTTTCAGGATATGCACTGTATTCATATCAGTACAGTTCCTGGGAGAGTCCCTGGATAGGGACTTTTCACATGGACATGTAACAACAGGACAAGGAAGGAATGGATTCAAAGAAGAAGATCAGGTTTAGATTAGATATTAGGAAAAAATTCTTCCCTGTGAGGGTAGTGAGGCCCTGGAACAGGGTGCCCAGAGAAGCTGTGGCTGCCCCAGCCCTGGAAGTGCTCAAGGCCAGGCTGGATTTGAATTAGAACAACCTGGGATAGTGGAAGGTGTCCCTGCCCATGGCAGGGGGGGTGAAAATAGATGAGTTTTAAGGTCCTTTCCAAGCCAAATCTTCTATGATTCTTCCCCTACAAGACACCTTACACAGCTATGCAGACACCAACTCAGTTACTTACTCCTCTGTATCTTGGTTTATAACAAAAGGCGAGTTTTAAATCACTTTCCCAAGAGATTTCTGCTGCTTTGTAACTCAAATGCTTCCACTCACACACTGTGGCCTGAGTTTTGGAAGGAAAGCCATGAGAGCTACTAAACAACTTACAGGTCTTATTAGTCTAGAAAGGTGAAGCTGAAATTTTGAAGAGGCAGATGACTTATCTTTCCATTTAAAAGGACTGCATGGGGACTTAAAATCCTTTACTTTTAGCAACTGAACATGATGAGCTGACAGTTTATCATGCTAAAAAGCAGGACAGACAAAATGGAATGAAAACTCAGCTGCAAGAGTGAGTTTTGGCTTAAGTAAACGGGCAGCAGCCTCTGTTAAACACAAAAGGAGAGTGTCAGTTAAGACAGCTGTTTCTAGCAGTAAAAATACTCATACATACTTTCTCCAGGTCCTCTTCCTTAATTTCAAGTGCCTGGATGTCCTCTCCTTGCAGAACATATGGAACAGGCTTGGGAACAGGCTCGGGCTCAGGCTCTTCTACAATTGTTGAACAGGGCTGTTCAAAAGTCTTTTCCTTCCTGCCTAAAAAACAGATGAAGAGACTTTTTCAGTCTCCTGAAGAAGCACCATATTCCTCTCAGGCTGGTTAATTATTTCCAGCTGAACTATGGTTTGGGGTTATTTCTCTTTAAGGTTGCACAGAACAATTAAATTCAGCACCTCTTGTAATTGAAAAAAAATCAACCTCTGAAAAGATGCAAAGACCAAAGTGGGTCAAGTAGGAGCGAATTGTGTCACACTTTATTCTAGACAAGAGACAATGGGTAAGATAAATGCAAATAAATACAGATCCCTGCAGGTGGAACACCACATTCTTGAGAAGCTTCCAGCTCCAGCTGTAAGCACAAGCACACAGATTCCCTGCACTGACCCAGCACGACTCGGATAACAAATCACAAATTAAGAAGCTGTTCGGTGGCAGAACAGCTCTGAAATAGCCAAACCCGGGCAGAGCCGGGCGCGGGGCAGCTCCTGCGAGCACGGCCAAGCTCAGGGGATCCCAGCAGGGCCGCCCCCCGTTAACCTGCGCGCTCCTCCCGCCGGGCCCTGCTCCTTTTAAACCATCATCACAACAATGATGGGGAACGGGCGGGCTCCGGCCGCCTCAACCGCGGCCCCGCC
>VZRX01001245.1:15239-58115 GCA_013398075.1 Notiomystis cincta
ACGGCGGGATAGCGGGACACGGCGGGATACCGGGACATGGCGGGATACCGGGACACGGTGGGATACCGGGACATACCGGGGCGCCGGGATACCCGGCAGACTCAGGACATTGGGACACTGGGGCTCCGGGACGCCAAGGACCCTGGGCGACTGGAAACACCTGGGTGCCGGGACACCGGGATCCAGGACACCACGTGGCACCGGGATCCCCAGACACGGCGGGATGTTGGGGCACCGAGAGGCCGGGCTGCCCGGACACCAGGGACACTGGTGACATGGGGACACCGGCGCTCCGGGATGCGGGGACACTGGGCGACTTAGGGACACCAGTGCGCCGGGACACCGGGCTTCAGGACACCCGGGACAGTGGGATACAGGGACCTACCCTGCAGTAACAGCTCCCCCGTGCCCCGACACCCCTCAGAGCCAGCACACCGCTCTTGTGGTTTATTATTCCTTGTGGCCGCTTACAGCCGTCACGTCCCGGCCACTGGCTCGGTCTCCTGCCGGGGTCCGCCCTCGGTGGGCGCCGGGCAGCGGCGCAGCACCCACTGCAGCTGGCACAGCAAGTCCGGCAGCAGCGAGTCCAGCACGGCCAGGCCGGCCCAGGTGCAGCGCAAGCCCCTGGGAAAGAGGTGGTGGTGAGCCCCGGTGCCCCGGGACGCCCCCGGCCCTGCCCGCGGCTCCCCGGGGCTCACCCGCTGTCCAGGACGAGCCAGCCCTGCTGCTGCAGCGCCCGAGCTTTCCCCGGAGCCCCGAATACGGCCTGCAGGCTGAGATGAGGGGAGAAGTGCCTCCAGCGCTGGGTGCCCAGGGCAAGAGAGGGATGTTAGTGATGGGGCATCGGCGTTCCAGTACCCAAATGGGCTACAGGAGAGCCGAAGGGGGGCTTTGGAGAAGAGAAGGGAGTGACAGGAAAAGGGAGGAATGGATGATAAGGGTAGATTTGGATTAGATATTGGGAAGAAATTCTCCTGTGAGGGTGGTGAGGCCCTGACACAGGTTGCCCAGAGAAGTTGTGGATGCCCTATCCCTGGAAATACTCAAAGCCAGGCTGGACAGCAGCAACCTGATCTAGTGGAAGGTGTCCCTGTCCATGGCAGGGGGAGGAATGAGATGGGCTTTGAGGTCCCACCCAATCCAAACCATTCTGTGATTAGCATCAGGTCGACGTGGGCTGTCCCCGCGAGTGGCTCCTCACCTCGTGTGTGACGCCTTCATCCGTGCGCAGCCCCAGGGCCAGCACCTCCTCCAGCCTGTTGGGACAGAGAGCTGTGGGGCAGCACAGACAGGGAGGGGGCACGGGGGGAGCCCCACTACTCACTGCTCCAGATGGCTCAGCACAGTCCGACTCCTGGTGCCGTGTCCCTGGCTCTGCACCTCCCGCATCCAGGCGACAGGCTCCAGCGTCTGGACACGGGCTTCCCGGCCACAGCCGCCCTCAGCCCGCACCACGAAGCGCCCATGTGCCCCTGCAGCAGCCGGGGAGGGGGACAACAGAGTGCACAGGGCACATGGCCACACACTCCCCCACCACTGGCCCCCCATCACCCCCTTACCTGGCCCCACACCGATGTACTGGTCACCCTGCCAGTATGAGAGGTTGTGGGTGCTGAGGGCGCCCTGGGGGAGAGCCCTGGGGTGAGAGGAGGGGCTGAGCCTGCTGGGGGAGCAGCGTGACATGGGAGGACACAGCATCGGGGCATCTCACCTTCCGTGCAAAATTGGAGACCTCGTAGTGCCGGAAGCCAGCGGCCAGCAGCACAGTGCGAGCACTCTGGTACATGTCAGCCAGCAGGTCCTGGCAGGGCACGGGCAGGGCTCCCTCCCGGACCCGTGCTGCCAGCGCCGTGCCCCGCTCCAGCGTCAGCTGGTACAGGGAGATGTGATCGTCACAGAGCCACAGCGCTGCCTCCAGCCGCTGGGCCCAGGCATCTCGGCTCTGTCCCGGCAGCCCAAACAGGAGGTCGATGGAGGTTCGGCCAGGGAAGAGCCCCCGCGCGGCTTCCACAGCCTTCCGAGCCTCTGCCACTGTGTGTTCCCGGCCCAGCATCCTCAGCTCGGCGTCATCCAGCGACTGCGGATGGAGGGAGGTGACATCGGGGCCACGGGGGGCTGCGGGGACTGCAGCGGGGAGAGCCCCTCTCACCTGGACGCCGATGGAGACGCGGTTGACCCCGGCTGCCCTGAAGCCGGCGAGGCGCGATGCGCTGGCGGAGCTGGGATTGGCCTCCAGCGTGACCTCAGCACCTGCAGGAAGCCGGGCAGTCCCCGCCACAGCCTCCAACACTGCCGCCACAGTGCCGGGGCTGGCCAGGCTCGGAGTGCCCCCGCCGAAGAAGACGGAGGTGATGCTGTACGGCAGAGGGGGGGAAGCTGCAGGTGGGCACCGAAGGGCGCAGCACTCCCCGTGAGCCCACCCTGCACACCCACCTGTGCACCTGGCTGAGGCGGAGCAGGGTCTGTGCCTCCCGCACCAGGGAGCGGCGCACGGCCGCCTCGCTCACCGCCGGCACCACGTACGTGTTGAAGTTGCAGTAGGAGCAGCGCTTGCTGCAGTAGGGCCACTGCGGGCACAGGGCGTGTGGGGGGCGGCCCTGCCCTCACCTTCCCTGGCCACTGCAGCCTGAGGGGGAACAGCCGCAGCCCAGCGTATGCACCCCAGTGCCCCACACCTGCCCCAAAAGGCTCACAGCCCTTCATGTGCGCGGTTCGGGGACCCCTCGGTTCAGGCATTTACAAGGCTGGGGTCTCCCCGATGTGTGCAAGCCCAGGGTCCCACACGCAACCGCGTGTGCGCGAGCCCCGAGGGGCCACATTCCTTCCCCCCGCACGCCCCCGCACACGCACGGCCCGCGGTCCCCCNGCGAGCCCCGGGACCCACGCGTGTCCCCGCCGTGCTCCGGGACCCCGCTGGTGACCCCCCGCACGCCCCCGCACACGCNTGAAGCCCTTGGCTCCTCTCGGCGCCGTGACGGGGAATGTTCGCCGTGAATGACGGGCGTGCTGCGGTCAGTGTCCTCGCTCGGAGCCGACAATACACAGGTCAGTGTCCTGTCCCGGTGCCGGGGATGCCAGGACCGGTGTCCTCGCCCAGTGCCCTCCCCAGACACACGGTCCCAGCGAGGTTTGTGGGAGCTGCCCCCGCATCCTTCCCCGGCGGCTCCTCGGGGCCGGGAGGGGTTTTCCAGCGTTTGGGCGGAGGGAGGTTGCCTGTTCCCTTGCAGGGTTGTGCAAAGCCGCAGCTGACGGACGCCGGCGTTAGCAGTAGTCTCTGTTAACAGTCAGGGGGAACTCCGAAATGCCCATGACAAAGGCTGTGACTGCAGCTTCCCCTTTCCAGGCCAGAAACGCGTAGTTCGGCGTAACCCAGCCCTGGCAGTGGGGAGTTTCCAAGCAGGCAGCGAGGACTATAAGAGTGGGACTCGGGCACGGGCAGAGCAGAAGCCATGGAGCGAGCCTGGAGCCATGGAGCCAGTGTGGAGCACTGCACACACCGAGACCGCACTGCCAGCCGTAAGGGCCAGCGGTTCTGCTCCCGTGAGTATTTACAGCCAGGGATACAGCATCATCCCGGGGGTTAGGAAGGGGCAGGGGGCACCGCGGGAGATGCCCTGGCTGGTGAGGGCTGGATGTGCTCTGGGGAAGGCATGGGGTGGTACAGAAGGCTTTCCTGAGAGCAGGTTCTGCCAGGGTTCAGACCCATAGCTGGTGCTGCCCCACTCCCAGCACAGGAGCAGGAGTGGGGTGGCAGAGGCTGTTCCCCTGTGCTGGCTGTGACCTGGACTCAATGGTTTTCTCAGCAGCGTGTCTGTCCTCACCAGCTATGGCTTCATTTCTTACCCCCTGGCCCCCATCTACGGTGAGTACGTGGGGCACCTGTGGGCAGAGCAGGGGTTGTGCCAAGGGTGGAGGTACTGATCAGGGAGGGGAGGAGCAGCTCCACTCACTGCAGGCCTGCCCTGCACCTGGGCTAGTGCTGCGGGAAGCAGAATAAGGTAAACAGTGCTGCCCTAGACATCAGTCAGGGAGGCCCTGGTGTCCTCAAAGTGCCTGGCTACAGCTGCTGTCGTGCAGGTAACAGTTCCTCCCTCTGGAAGGAAAGTTACAGAGGTAACCAGAGAAGGGAGGGGACCTGAGTGAAATGTGGAAGGATCAGTGCTGAAACCAGCCCCACGAGCAGTGTGGGAGCAGGAAAGGAACTTGCTGGAAAGACAGGACAGAAAGAGTCTGACACAAACCATCCATGTTTTTTTTCCTTCAGAGTGCAGAAGTGGAGAGGGGACTCGTCCCCACCGTCTGCTTCCATGGGTAGAGCCCCCGGTCCAGCTGCGAGATGAAGGACTGAGACCTCGCTGACGCTTCCCCTCTCTCCCTGTTGCACAGTTCCCTCCAGCCCCCAGAGGAAGCCACGGCAGGGAGGGGGCCCAGCCTTAGCCCTGCTCCAGAAGGAAGCAGGAGGGACACAGTGGGAGGCCAGTGAGAGTTGGCAGCAACATTACCTGCCCTCCAGCTGGGGTGGGACCCTTCTGGCAAAGAACAGCTCTGCTGTCCCTCTTCTCACAGGAACGTTTCATGGTTGGGAGGTACCAAATAACTCCCGTAAAATGCTGCCCCAGGCACGCTCTGCTTTGCACTGCCGATGGGACAGGAATTTTGGGTTTTCTGCAGCAACCTTACTGTCTGTCTTGTCCAAAACAACAAAATAAACAAAGCCATGTCTACCTTGGAGAAGAGGGTTTTTTTGGGGGAAACCCGTGGGGGAGGCGAACAGTGAGCTTTTTGAGCCAGTTTTAGGGAGCCCCAATGCCAAGTCTCATTCTGTCAATCCCCTGCTGCTCATTTCAAGTTCAGTCGGTCTTAAATGACCCAGGAGTCTCACAACATCCAAGGAGAAAAGGCATCACATACCTTGGGAAGCCAGGCCAGGGCATTTGGACTTAAGAATGTCAGTAAAATACCCACCAGCATCGGTTCCACTCCTGTGAAATGTCTGCAGCAAAACTGCTTAGAGAAACACAAAATTTTTAAACTTTCATAAGGTCTTTCAGTAACTGGACAGAATTCCAGAAATAAGCATCCCTTCCTCACACCACAGTATTTCTGTTGGCAAAGAAACAAGCTCAGCTGGGGAAAAAAGGTGCTCTGTTTTATTGAGTAAAAGTGCCATCAGCCAGGGCAGGGAGGGAAAGTCTCCGCTGCTTAGCCCACAGCACAGGTGAAAAGCAGACTTAGAGCTGACTGAAATAGGGCTGATTTATCCTGGTTTTTGCTCTGCCTTCCCAATCTCAGAGCTGAAGGTGCTTCTCCATTTGCTCCTTTAACTTGTATTTCTGAATCTGGAATAGAGGGCAGAGAGGAGGGAGAGAGACTCAGAGAGGAGCTGGGATAGAATCCCAGGGTTGCTGCCCTGTCCCAGCCCCCTTTTACCTTGCCTGAGACAGTGAGTGGGTACTGGCCCACAAACACAACGTAACGTGGGATCTTGAAATATGAGATCTGGGAAGAGAAAAACAAGGGCTACACAACCTGAAAGGAACAGCCTGGCACTGTCAGGGCTGGGCCCCCAGTGCTCTAAATCCATGGATTTTCAGCCACCAGTCCCCAGCAGCCACTGGGTGTACTGGTCTGGAAGGAAATTGAGGACTGGGGACCCACCTTCCCTTTGCAGAAAGCTTTAATCTCGTCCTCGCTGCAGTCCTGCCCAGCCCGCAGTCGGATGCAGGCACAGATCTCTTCTCCCATCCTGGAATCCTTCACACCAACCACCTGGTTGGGACAGATGGACAGTGTGACCCTCGTGGATGTCCCTGTCCTCCCACAGAGTCTGTGTGCTCACCCCATATCACAGGGTGCTGGAGCATCGTGGGTGTAACATGGACCTGTCATCCCTCTGCTTCCAAAAAAAAATGGGACAAGAGCTTTCATAAACAACAAGGAGACTTGGTAGGCTGCCACAAGTGCTTTGGGATCTCCAGATGAAATGGTAGGGGAGGGATGAGGTTGAATAAAAGGATTATTTGAAACCCTTATAATCACAGATCTTAGTGGGCCACTGCCTGTGACACCAAGAAATGGGCTTCCTAAGCCTCAGATCTCTCCAAAGTTTGCTCCCAGTATTCCACAAGAATCCTACTGTCATTCCCCACCTTGAAGCAGTATCTCAAAGTCCTAGAGACATGTTGATCCTTTTGAATCCAGAGCAGTGACATAAATCCCTAGAAACCACACAAACAGGGCTGGTTTGCAACCCATCTGCACTGGGAGTGTTGCAAGGAGAGATGCTTGCCTGGCACAGGCAGAACTCTGACTAAATAACCAGTTTATTTATGGGGAAACTTGTCTGGCACAAAACCTGGAGGAGAACAATCCCAGCAGACTGGGAGCAGCTGCTCAGTCCTGGAAATCTTTGCTGTCTTGTGAAGGAGCAAAACAAAGTCTCACTCCTCATCTCCAGGGACTTGTTGAAAGAGTCAGAGTTCCTGGATGTCAGGGTTGAGCAATTATCAGTAAAAAATGTCCTTCCAGACTGCTTTCTTAGTAAGAATTTCAGAGGGAGCTGTGAAAGTGGACAGGCAGTAGAAAACTGAAGAATGACAGGCACTTTGCAGATGTGCAGCTGGAGACAAGGAGATTGCCCCAATCCATACAACCCATGCCAGGAGCTCTGCCTGCCCCTTCCATCCCATGAGCCTCTCCCTCCTCCTTGCTAACCAATATTACATTGAATTTGATGCTGAAAACAGGGAAAGACAAGCAAGTTCCAAGCAGCAATCCCAGAAGCTTTATGTACAGAATTCCCAAAAACAGCTGCTCACCCACTCCACCTCCTCCCACTCACCTGGACCTCCTCAACCTTGGGATGGGTGTGGAGGAACTGCTCGAGTTCTGCTGGGTAGATGTTCTCTCCTCCCCGAATAATCATGTCCTTGCAACGCCCTATAATTTTGCAGTAGCCATGCTCATCCAGGCTCCCGAGGTCCCTGCAATGACAACACTCTCCTAGTCCTGTCCCAGCTGGGTGGAAGAATGGTTCCAGCCATTCCAGCCAGGGTGGTATCCAGAGGATATGGCTGAGATGCCACCTGAACACATGGAAGAGATCAAAGAGCTCCTGTTAAGGAAATTGGCAGCATCCACACAAGCACCAGAGTTTAGGGGGGAGGCAATTCCTGCCCCTGCCCTGTACCCCCACAGTCCCTCCATCCACAAGTGTCCAGTGACAATTCCCCTCTCCAGGAACACTCAGCACCAAGGGCTCTGTGCTAAAAGCAGATCTGGAGTGTCACAGACAGATCAGAGGGATAAACTGGGACAGTTTTCTTTACTTTGGGAATGCCAGCCAAGCACTCCTATACACAGTGTCACCCTGTGGGACAGGCTGGAAGAAGTGGGGCTGTTCCCAGGCTCACCCTGTCTTGTACCACCTCTCAGCAGTGATCACTTCATTTGTCTTGGCAGGGTCATTCCAGTAGCCCAGCATGACGCAGTAGCCACGGATCTGAAGCTCCCCAGGAGTGTTCAGAGGCACAGACTGCCCTGTTTCTGGATCCTCAATTTTTGCCTGGAGGAGAAGAAGGGCTCAGTTAGATGCCAGCACCAGACAGGGAGGATGAAGTGGGGTCTGCTGGTGGCAGAGCACCTGGAGCACGTGGGGAAGGTCATGGTCACCTCTGTGTGGGGAAAGATGTATCCCACTGTCTCTGTTTTCCGGTCCATGCTGTCATTGGGGAAGCCCATGAAGGTGACAGGGCTGTTTTCTGTGGTGCCATAGGCAACCTGCAAACACAGGAGAGGAAATGTGTCCCAAGGGGAAGGGGGACCACACAGCCTCAGGCCCAGGAAAGACAAAGCTGGTCATTACTGCAGGGGAGAGTGGGGTGGGAGGAGGATGTTCTCCCAAGCCACTCAGGTCACAGGAAGCCCTGCTCTCCTGGCTGGGGATGGGGCCCGCCAGACATTTCTGCCAGAGAGTCTGGGAGAAATGGGAACTAAAGCATCACTTCACCTGCTTGCCATGGCCTTTCTCACCTCCCTCACAGTGCTCCAAACCCCATCACCCACAACACGTGGGGTGTCATGTATTTTTGACACCCAAACTGCTATTCTTGGCGGACTCCAGGGTTTGCCATCCTCTTTTCCAACCCTTGCTTCTCCAAGCCCTGTCCTGTTGACTTCACACCATCTCTGCCAGACACTGACTTTGCCTTTGGGCACTGACTGTGCCCTTGCAGCCAAGGTGCTGAGTTCACCTTGCATCTCTAACAGCTCAGGGAACATAAGACATCACTTTGGAAAAACCCTGGAGCCAGCAGCAGGCTTCTGTGGGAAACAGTGTGTCCTGCAGCATGGCTGCTTGCTGTAGATCCTTTTGTGCAGACATCAGCCCCTGTAACCCTTGTAAGGACATCACAAGGCTGCTCAACACTTGGCACAGCTGCCCTTACAGACCCAAAGCCTCACAGTGGGAAAAAAGCTTCTTGCTGCTAAACCTCCCTCACAGCTAATCCCAATGGCAGGCTCTGAGCCACCTCAGCTGAAGGTCACTTCTCCTCAGAGGAAAATTCCAGTGCTTTATGCCCAGCTCAGTGGCCTCACTGAGGCAGTGGGAGCTGCACAGGAGGTGCTCTGGGTAGCTCTGAGCTGCACCAACAGCACCATCACTGGGATTGCTGCTACATCTCCAGCCCTTAGGAGCTGTGTCTCAGCAGTGAGACCTGCTGGAGCACTGTTCTTGTGTCTCTAACACACTCAGAGTAATGTCACCCCAATAATGTCACCCCAGTAATGTCACCAGCATCTGCTTTGCTGGGACAGCATGGCTGTGAAAGGGCTGATGGGGGAAGTATTTCCTCATTTCTCCTCCAGTTCTCCAGACTGATGTGAGCAGCTCTGACCCACCAAATTGCCCTGGCACCCAGATCTGGTCAGTTCCTTCAGAGTAAATGCCCTGCTGTGCCTACATGGTCATGGCTTGGGCATGGTGCTCACCCAGCTCCAGGCACTGTGCCCCAAACTAATGTGGAGCTTTGCAAAGGACTCTGATGAAGCATGTGAACAAGGATGAAAATACCCTGAATGAGGTGAACACAACACTGGTATTGTGTACAACAGAGTGTAATAACACTGGAGCACTTGGCACTTTCCAGTGCTTGAAGCTGCTGGATGGTCTCATGTTGGGCACAGTCTGTCACAACAGCTGATGCTCTTGTTGACTGCACCAGGGTCAGTGTGAATCCAAGCTGGAGCCTGCTTTTATCCAGGAATCTGGAGAACTTCTCCAGGATGCTGCAGGGACCATCTGGTGCAAACTGCTCTCCTTGGAGCCTGGCAGCCCCCAAGAGTGACTGTGAATAGGCAGACACAAGGACAACTTCCCAGCTGGGTGCAAACCCACAGCATCTCATGCTCAGACTGGATTTTTCTCCCACTCACTAATACAAGTCCTGTGGCTGGATCAAATGACTGACCAGACCTAAATCCAAGACCTTAAACACTTATTAAAAATCCCAGTGCCTTTGTTTGTTTTACTCTGCTGGATGAATTGCAGTGTTGGATCCAGGATCTCAGCCAAGCCCTGAGTCAATCCTTGCTGCCTCTCTGGGTCTCTCCAGCAGTTTAATTGGATGCAAGGGCAGGCAGCTCCCTGGCAGGATGATGCTGTGTGGCTCACCAGGCTCCTCCAGATGCCTTGCACTGTGCCCTGTACCCCAAACACCAGCTATTGCTGCCCTGGCCTGTGGCTTGTCCCCATAAACACCCTCACACCCTCAGGAATGGCCTTCCCAGCTGGTCCAGAAGGCAACACAGGTCTGAACCTTCAGCCCCTCATCTGCCTCCCAGTCACCACCTTCCCCTGACTGCACCAGCACATCACTCTGTAGCCACATACCAGGATGCTGCTCCTGATCTTTCCAAGATGTTATCTCCCTCTTAGGATGTTTTTCCCCAGCTGTATTCCTGGGATGGAGGCAGTGGATGGAGCAAACCCTTGTGCCAGCACTGCTGTCCTTCCCAACCCTTAATCTGACACGTGGACCATCCAATATCTCCACTGTCAGCAGCAGATGAACAACACAAAACCCCACACACCAATTTAAACTTGGAGATATCCATTAAGATTCCTAGCTTTCATGACCCAGAGGGACACTTAACATCATTCAGCCTTGTCATCTGGTGTAATTCAGTCCAGAAAACCCCACACAATAATTTCAGCATCAGCTCCATAACTTCCACTGGAGCTGCATCTGGTGTCAAAGCAGAGCTTTCCAGAGGCAAAGATTCCAGCTTGGCCCCTGGGCTTTGAGAGGGGCTACAAGAATACAAAATATGACTGACTGCCTGTTTTTACTGTAGGACCACAAGTGACCCCCCAACACCCAGATCAGTCCTGCCCTCAGTGATGACAAGGACAGCTCCAAAACAAACTGCTGCCTAACTTGCCCTCCAACAAGAGATTCATTCTTCTTGTATCCTAAGCCTCTGTATAAACCAGGAATAAAAAGAACATCTTAGGACTATGTTTTTTAAAGCACATTTCCCAAACATTTCCTGCTAGTGCTGTTCAAATACTGGTCACTGTGGAACAGGCAAAACAGCCTGAAGAGGGAAGCGTCTAAAAATTAAAAATACAGTAAAAACAATCAGACTCCAGTCTCTTTAGTAAACATTTGGGAGACAGGCTGATCCAGTGGGGACAGTGGGGACTCTGAAGACCCTGGGTTTTTCCCAACTGTGCTGCTTATTTACTGCATAACTTGGAACAAACCACATCAGCCCTCTGCTCCTTGGTTTTCCCCTGCATTCAACAGCAATAAAAACACCCAGTGCCCTCCACATTCATCTGCTGCTGAAAGGCTGTGATGAAAATGCTGGGGTTTGTACCACCAGTATCCCAAGTGGGGTTATACTGGGTGGGACTGGAGCAGAAGGTCAGGGCTGCAGGAGGGCATGAGTTCCTCGGAGGACACCCAGCCCTGGACCCGAGCACTGCTCAGGGAGGATCTTCATCCTCTTTGTCACCATCCTCTGGTTGTGCCACACTGGAGGATGATGATGGCAGGGTTTGAACTGCCAAACTAAAGCTTCCAGAATTTGAGTTTTGCTGGAGACAATTTTGGCCTTGGAAAAAAAGCAGCAAATTGACTGTGAAATAATAGGGATTTTCAGACTTCAAAGAGGGCATAATGAACAACAGAAAGCAGACTGGCAACTCAAGAGATGTGCTCAGGGACCTCTAAGAGGCCCTTTGAACCCCTCTCAGTGTAACATGCTGGATGGATCTAATTATCCCTAAACCCGTGCCGAGTGCATCTGTCTCAGATGTCTCAGAGTCAACTCCAGCCCTTCCCATCACAGCCAGCTCCAAATCATTCTCAACTGAGCAACAACCTTCCCTCACTCAGCTGCTCACTGCCAAGATCACCCTAAACTTTTCTGTCCTCTGGGGACATGTGTCTCCTTGCTTTGGAGATATCCCGCTATCCCAAATTATACTGGAATATTCCTGAACCTTCAGGTCAACTTTGCCACTGCAGAAAACAACTTCTGATCACATCCAGCCTGTGTCACACTGAGATCTCTTTTCCTTCCCCAGCAACAGTACCATCTTTGTGTCACAAGCATCAGGACACAAACAAACAGGCCTTGCAGGACAAACCTCCACAGGTGGCCACCCTGTTGACATCTCTCCCAACCAAAGAGCTGCCAGACTGTCCCACTTTGGATGGGGCTTAAAACAGATCCCAAAACCACCAGGTGCCCAAAGCACCCTGTTTGTGCTGTGGCCCGCAATGGCTTTGCCTCAGGAGGAGGCCAAAAGGACAACCCAGGCTGAGACTGCACTGGGAATGACTCTCCTGCTACTGCCCAGGGAGGACAGGCTGCTCCTCGTGCTCAGGAGTTGAAGCTGCCTCTCTTCTCTCCAGGCCAAGAAGAAGCTTTGAGGCTTGGAAGTATCTCCCCCTTCCTGCCAGCAGAGCAGAAGTGCTGCCCAGTGGCAACCAGCAAAGACATGGGCAGTCACTGGTTTACCCACAGTGTGATAAAAGGTCTCTGCTGTGCAATTAACTCCATCCTCCCTCGTGCTGGTGCCAATGCATTTGGGAAAAGTGAAATTAAAAGGAAAAAGTGAGAGGAAATGTACCAAGGGTCACGTGAAGGTAGAAAATCATTGGTTTGGGGGTATTGGGATGCTCAAAGCTATTGGAGAAGGAAACCCAGCAAAAATCTAGGGGCAAAGGTAACATCCCTATGGATTTGGAGAGCTCAGCTCCCACCAAACACATGGCTGGAAGTCCAGGATCTTGTTGCTTCCATGAGGCATTTTAAATGTTCTCACAGCCCATTTCCACAGCTACAGAAAGCACCTGTTCATCAGGTCCTCCCTAAACACAAGGTACAGTGGGATGGGGAGGTCAAGGACAAGCAGGGATGTTGTCACCACGTGGAGCCCATTTTCCACGTTGGGAACAGAGGGGACTAATGGCTGGGGAGCATTTGGGAAAGTCAGAAGCCTTGCATGGATCAGTGGTGCTCCAAGAGGGAAGAAGGCTCTGCAAACCAGGACAAAAGCCCTGGCCAGAGCTGTGGGATGCTAGGGAACATCTGGTGCCTCGCAGGATGGACACAGCAGGGCTGGAAGAGGCTGTAAGGGCTGGGTGAGCTTCACAGGAGAGGCCAAGAGCCTCATCCAGCAGCTGCTGGAATCAGCAGAAGGGAAGGGTGGGTGGACATCAGTGGGGAGCCAAACTGGCGACAGATCAATGGGTGGAGGCCACGCTACAGTGGAAAAAAAACCATCAGAAGGAAGGAGGTTGACCCACCATCACCTCCTCCAGCTCAACACTGCAGTGGTGGGGACCCTCCAAGAATTTAAAATAAAAATGGCAATTCAGGTCTGAACTCAGGGCCCTGGATGCCACTGCTGGGACAGGTGCTGCCTGAAGAGGGGGGAACCCAGGAAAGCCTCTGGGTTTGGCCACCCACCACCCTCAAACACTGTTTGGAGTGGACAAATCCATGGGACACTGCAGAGCTTGCACTTTCTGCCCTCATGCTCCCAGCCCAGCAGCCAGTGCCAGGGGCTCAGCTCCACAGGGGCTGGGGCACTCCAGGACACCCCCAGAAGCTCCTGAGCCCTCACCTCCAGCCCAAATGAGGAGGACTGCACCCTACACTGTTCCACTTCAAGAAGGTGATTGCAAGTCTCCACTGACACAGGAAACTGGATCTAGAGCCCTAAAAGCTACAGAATCAGGCTTAAAAGAGCAATGGACTATTTTAATGTGGAGCTGTCTCGATATGCCAGAACTGTTCATACTTATAAAAATAAAGATTAAACATGGAGAATATCATCTCCAATATTGTACCAAAGCAGTTCAGACCTGGAGCACCAAAGAAACACCCAAATCTCTATTTATACTGCTTCAAAAACTGTATTTACTTGCTTAGCCCACAACACCTCCAAGAAGGAGAGGAGGGGAGTCCAGCATCTGCAAATCACCAGGAATGTTTGCAAAACTGTTAATCAATTAAGAAGGAGGATGGTGGGATAATCCTGCCTCTTCTGCAACGTCCTTGCAGTGCTGGCCCCAGGGGATGTGTGAGGTAGGAGTTGGCCAGGACCCAACACTGCTCCATTGTCACCTCCAGACTGCAAACTACCCATGAGCAGGACCCAGGCAGGCTTTTGGGGATGGCTGAACATTTGCTGCAAAAAATGAGGGCTGCAAAACCTACTGTGGGAAGAGCAGAGCCATCCAGCCAGCAGCTCAAAGCACAAACAGCCAGGAGCCAGGGGAGAGGTGCCAGCTGCAGCAGATGCCAAACAGCTCCCACCACAGGAATGTGATCACTGAGGCATGGAAATCAAAAAATATTAAGGGAAAACTTCCTTTTATTCATCATTTGTGTCTGAAGAAATGGAGCTGAGCAGCTGAGACCTTTTCCCTCTTGCTGTGGCACCAAAAATAACCCAGCAGCCACCAAAACTGCTGCAGGCTTGGGGCTGGTGGGAGTCCTGGAGCAGGAGAGATTCCCACCTCACACCAGCATCGTGGCAGCTGCATCCCAACATTTTCAGAAGGAAGCTACAGATCTCACTGGTGTCCACAGCCACAGCACATATATCCCTGCAGGGAAAGAGTGTCCCTGTCCCACCAAATCTGCAGTCTCAGCCAGCAAACAGATACAGGGTGGAAGAAAGGGAATTTTATCCTGAGAGGAAGAAAGAGAAGGAGGTTTGAGTAGTTTAACCTTTGAAAAGGGTCTTGTTCCAGATACACATGGGTAGGATGTATTTATGGATGGGGTTCACAAGGCCCTCCCCAGCTTTTTGCTCCAATCTGACCCACACTGGCCCAAATCTCTGCAGAACCACTAAGCTGTTAGAAGATATTTTTTGCAAGGGGATGGGAAATCCAAGTACCAGACTCTCAGGGAAGGGGCACAGATACAGTCCCCAGATTCAGTGGTCACAAGAAACAGGCAGGGTTTTAAACATCACCCACCAGTTGCTCTTGCACAGAATAGCTGGTACACAACTGCAGGAATTGTTCATCAAATGATTACAGTGAAAACTAAAGTGGTTGAACCTGCTCAGAGAGAAAAAACAAAATTAAATAGTAGATGGAAGATGATGCTTTAAAGGCGACTTTTTGCCTTTTCCAATCATTCATCCAGCTCCCTGCCTGAGCTTTATGAGCAGTGCACACTAAGGGGCACCTTCAGAATCATGGAACAGCAAACTGAAGAGGCAAAGAAGGAAAACACAGAAGGTTCTGTCTCTCTTCTGTTTCTCTGTCTCAAAGGTCCTGACTCAAAGAGCTTCTCCAGAAAGCAAAGCATGTGCATGACCACTGTGGTGCCCACTGAACCAGGCATAAACCAAAATACCATTGTTTTGATCAAAGAGTTTTAAATCCTACAGTAACCAGGAGGTCCCACCAGCAGGAGCCTGGAGCTGTCGAGGTCAGAGCATCTCTCCAGACGTGAGAAGCTCTTGGTGCTGAGCTGAGCTGCTCCATGCCAGGGCTGACAAACACTGAAAGCCTGACATGGCCTGGTTTGCACCGAGCTCCCACATTACATCACTGCTCAGCCACAGGCTCACCAGAACCACATTCCCACCCCAGAAGCCTGTTTTCTCCCCCAAATTAGTCCTGCAGTGCAAACACTGCTCAGACTGACAGCTGCTGACAGAGCAGGGCTGCCAGGCTGTTTGCATAACACAGTCTGGAGCATGCTCCGTGGTGCCAGTTGATTCCTCCTGCAACAATGGAAAAACCCAGAAATCTCCATGAATAAGCCAGTCTGTGTCCTAACTCAGCCCTTGGATTTCCTCCCTTTCTTGAGCCTGTCTCGCCTCTGCACAGGCTCCACTGAGGCTGTGCAGCCAGCCTCAGGAGCAGAAATCTCAACAAACTCACAGTTATGTGCTCGGCTCTCAGCTGCTTGCTGCAGCCAGGAACTGGCTGGAAATCAGTTCAAAATGTTCCAGCTCCAAACCCCAACCCCTGGATCTCTCTCTTCACACTCACAGATGCAGGCACTGGGGCTTTTAACTGCTGTGCTTTAGCCTTCTTTATTGGGAGAGCAGGGGACATCCCTTGTGGTGTTAATTCACTTTTCTGCTGCTACCCTAAGACAGGAGCCAAGGCAGATGCCAGCCCCAGCTCCAGCAGTGATTTTTTTTTTTGCTTTGCTACCTCTCCATCCTTTTCCACAGCTCTGCCTTGAGAGCCACAGGTATTGCCACCTACCTCTACACTCACTGCCTGGCATTTCATATCACCAGCCTATGTCCCACCACTTCCCTGCAGACTCTGATGCTGCTCCATGCCTTGCTAGAAGGCACTAGGAGTCCTGACCATATAATCCTCAGCTGTTCAGAAGAAAAGTCACAGTAGAAATCAAGACTGTCTTTGCACTCCCTTTCTTGGCCAGCTCCTCAGTGCAGCCGAGATCTGGGAGTGTTGGACCAGAACTGCATTGCAAGAGCAACTGCAGTGCTGCTGGCTCTTGGCATGACCCCACAGCACTACCACCTTCTCCAACACCTGTTTAGGCAAACTCCTCTTGAATCAGTGAAAAAAGACACCCCACTCCCCACCAAGAACCTCCCTCTGTGAGAACAGGACCAGGTGCTTCTCCCCAAACCAGCTGAGGCTAAACAGAACCTGAGAGCCTGCTGGAAGCTCCAGCAGGAGGCAGCTGTGGAGCTCAGAAGTGCTCCCTGCTATGCTGTTCAACCAAAACAGGCTGTTTCCCCCCCTGCAGATGAATCTGGGCCCTGCTCAGCTCAGCAGGGACCAGGGAGGTTCTCCACAGAGCAGGTCTGCATTGGTTCTTCCTGAGTATTTACCTCCCATTTTCCTCCAGAGATGAAAACTCCCTCTGCACATGGCCAGGCAGGGCTGTGGACACTCTTCTGCCTGGTGCCAAGGGGTTAAGCTTACAGTAAGTTCCCAAAGCCAGTTGTTTCCAACTGGCTGCTGCCTGTGGTTTGTGGGAAGGGATTTTGCTTTTTAATAACATTATAAATAGGGCTGTGTTCAGTATGCTGCAAACCCAGTTACTCTCTCTCTCTCCCCCCCACCCATCTCTCTCCTCCTCCTGCCTCTCTTCCCACCACACCTAATTCCAGATCTGACCATGAATGGGTCAGGCTTCCTCCTCGGTGTCCTCAGCCTGCTGGCATGTCTTGTGCCCACCATGCAGGCCTGTCCCCCCAGCTGCCACTGCCACGGCGGGGACCTGCAGCACGTCATCTGCGACAACGCGGGGCTGAAGAAGATCCCCAAAGTGCCTGAGCAGACTCGGCTTCTCAACCTGCAGAAGAACAACTTCCCCATCCTGCCAACCAACGGCTTCCAGGAGATGAAAAAGCTGGTGTCCCTGCACCTGCAGAACTCACGGATCAAGGAGATCTCCACCGGAGCCTTCCGGGGGCTCAAGAGCCTGGTCTACCTCTATCTCACCGACAACCAGATCAGTGTCATAAAGCCAGGAGCCTTCGACGATCTCTCTGATCTCACCTACCTGTACCTGGACAAGAACAAGATCACAGACCTGTCCAAAGGGCTCATCTCCCCTCTTATCAACCTCTTCATCCTGCACTTGGGCAGCAACAAAATCCGGGAGCTGAAACCAGGGGTCTTCAATGGGGCTAAAGACTTGCGCTGGCTCTTCCTCTCTGACAACTCCCTCACCAACCTCCTGCCTGGGGCCATGGAGGATGTAGAAAACCTCGCTGTCCTCCACCTGGACAAGAACCAACTGAGCAGCTACCCTGTGAATGCAATGAGTAAGCTGAGAGTGCTGGAGGAACTGAAACTTTCTCATAACCCAATTGAGGTCATCCCTGACAACGCCTTCCAGTCCTTCGGGCGATACCTGCAGACGCTCCACCTGGACAACATGAAACTCAAGAAGGTGAGTCCTTTCCCTTTCCACTTGCTCCAGATCAGAAAGGTGGGGCTTAGTTTTCTCTCCCTTTACAAAGCCCTTGGTTTGCTGTCCCTCCCCTGCAGAGGAGAGGGGAGATGCAGGTCTGCAGGCTCTGCAGGCACCAAGGCACTGACAACACCCTGACGTGGCTCAAGGGATGAAAGACAGCACCCCACCCTTCTGTTGAGTTATTTATGCAAAACCAAATGATCTGATTAAGCCCCCTGGATGGATGCAAGGCAGTGCACTCCCTTCTAAGCTGGAGGTGACACCAGACATTAAGAAATGTATCTGGGATTCTCCAGAACAATTAGAAACCTTCCATACACCCAAAAACAAGGTGAGGGATGAGAGGTGAGCATGGCCCTTGTAGTGGAGGGCATTTCCACCTTGCAGAGCTGAACTGCTCTGCCTCCTTTGCTCAGCCCAGGTACCTGCTGTAGGTCAGGAGAGGGAGACTCCTTGGAGAGGCTGTGAATAGTCCTGGTTTCTTACCCTTGTCTCGCAGACAGGTGGGGGTACAGACCCTCACCTTCGCCTTCCCGCTGCCTCCCAACCTGACACGTTACAAAGAAAGGTTTGTTTATTGATGTTCTCTCAAAAGGGACTCTGGCAGCATCTTACAAAGGGGCCCTGTTCCCACTGGAGGGGAGGAGGGACATTCAGGTATCCTGAAGGGCAAAACAATCCCCTCCTTTTTCTGTGAGAAAGCAGGATCCGCAGGAAGAAACATCACACTCAAGCAATCACTTGTGTTAGGACTTTCAAAAAGCCAGGCAGCTCTGCAGGACCCAGCACAGCACCCTGATGCTGCCTGATGTCCTGGGGGAATCCCCCATGGCTGGAAAGGGAGGGTGCTACAGGCAGAACAGAACAGTTCTCCCCAGGATGGGCTTTGCCAGGAAGCCCAAAGAGCATCCAGGTGAGGCAGGCTTGGACTGCATGGCAAAGCAACACCCACCACATGCAGGAAGATGTAATGAGAAAGAGAATTTCTTCACAACTCAGACAGTCTCACAGGGATGAGCAGATCACATGAAAACTACAAGAAATGCATCAAACCACAGTTTTCAAAGGGATGTAGCACCCCAAAAAGCTCAAAAACTGGAATTACAGCTTGTCCAGGTGCAGAACTAACTAAACCAGCTACTAAACCAGTTCAGTAATATTTCAGTATTTAAGCCCTTGTCCACTCTGAGCTTTAACCTCTCCAGTATGGGACTGAGCAAACTTAACACTTGCAAAGGATCTATTGACCTTACTAGGCAAGACCTTAGATGTGCTGTCACAGCACATGGAGAACTGTGAGACACAGAACTGGAGACCCAGTTCTAAGGCACTTTCAGTCAAATATTGCAAATGTTGTACCAGCTAGGGATATCAGAGTCCTAAGTCACATGTTGAAGAAATTAGACTCTGGGGTGTTCCAGGGAAACAAGCATCCTTAGTTTGGCTAAGAGGAAAAGGTTAATAATTCTAGCCAGCAAAAAGGACTTTTTTTCCTACAGTGACCACCTGTGGACAGGAACTTAAAAGGCTCTTGTGCAGCCAGTGCCTCCTTTCTTCCCCAGCAGCCCAACAGGACATTAGTTTATGAGATCAGCACTAAAAAGGGGTGGCTTCTGCAGCTTTAGGGCTTGCAAATACAAAGCATTTCCTCTTCAAATCCTCAAAGGCCTCAATGGCCCACGTGTGAACTTTGCCACTGCTAAGAGATATCTAATCACAGAGGCTGCATGATCCAAGAAATCACCACCAAATGCTCTAAGTGCTGCCAGCATCTTGACTGCAGGTCCTTCTCCTTTACAAACATGTCCTTAGCTCTTCCCTGCATGGCTGCAAGATTTTTGAGCTGATCAAGTGTAAACCCACGCCATTCTACCCCAGCCTAAATCACATTTGAGCAGAAGGAAGGGCAAGCCTCAGGCTCCAGCACAGAGCTCCCCTTTCCCCCAGCATCACAGACCCCTACCAGACCCCACAGGGCTGTGTTGCACAGGCCAGGACCCTCCTTGTACCTCAACACGAGACAGGCACCCCTGTCTGCGTGTTCAGTGTGAAATAAATTGACAGCAGTAATCCTCCATCTAAATAAGGGATAAAAATCACAGTTTTCTTCCCAAAGGCACGCTCTGGCAGCTGTCAGCAGCAGATGTGAACTCTTCTCATGGGGCTGGGAAAGAAATCAGCAGCTGAGACAGTGACACCACTGTCCAAGCCTCCCGCCCCTGTGCACACACACATCCCTCAGAGCAGCTCCACCACCAGCACAGTCCAACCTCCTGAGGTCAGCTCCCTTTTGGAAGGACAAGGCCAGCAATGCTGACTTTCCAACAGCTACAGGGATCCACGAGTCTCCTAGCTGAGCTCTAATCTCATCCAGCAACACTTAATTTGAAAGATGACAAAAGTTCACAGCTTAAAAGAGTGTGTTTCCTCTGTCAAGTTCTTCAGCTTAGAGAGCAGGAACATGCCCTGATGGTCCATGAGAAATGCAAGGTTCTTTTCAGAAATGGGAGCACAGGTCCTGCAGCTAGGAGGCTTTGGGAAGACCTAGTGAGTGCCCTCTGCAACCTCTGCATAAAGCTTTCCCCCCACTTTGAGAGGGGGGAGAAATGGTTTGTCATAGCCAAGAAGAGCTTTGTGCTTTGTCAGGGAGCCCCTCTCCAATCCATCACTGCCAAGGAAGTTCCTCTTGAGGGTTTTGCTTTCAACAGCTTTCCAACTTGAGTAACCATGGGCTGATAAATGTCAGGGATGAGGTGTCAGGGAAGAGAGGAGAGGGCTGCAGAGTCGGGTCTACAGCCTCTCTCTGCTTTTTGGCAGCTTTCATAAGGGAGGCTCTACCCTAAAGCCTCCCTGTCAACCAAGAAAACACAAATTTTACAGCATCCCTTACAAAAAAACCCCACTGGAAATGAGAAAAAATGGAGGAGGTTGAGGTGCTGGAAACCTGCCTGTATTTCTACATTGCTCAGATGCCAAGAGTAACTTTCCACTCAGAGCCCCCAGGCACTGCCAAAGTCTACAGCCCTTCAGACCACAAACACTCCGTCCTTCACTTGTTCCAGGATAGGCAAGGCAACAGGCCTTGGGAGGATTTCCAGCCTTAGGAAGGAATATACCAGAAAATATCTTCATTTAGAATGGAGAAGTATGGCCCAAAAATAAAAAGGGCTGCCAGACTCCAATTTATTTCGGGATGTGGCTGAAAAGACAATCCCACATGGATTTGGGTGTAGCTCTCCTTGTAGGACACTCCATCACCCATGAGTCCAGCAGCCTGCTGCCTCTTAACTGTGCAGAGCTTCCAGCAAGCCAGCTCCCTGCTCACAGCTTCTTCTCTGGCTCTCTCCATGCTTCACAGAATGATAGAATGGCCTGGGCTGGAAGGGGCATTAAGGATCATCCCTTCCCAAAACCCCCTGACAACGAGCAAGGACACCAGGTTGCTCCAAGCCCTGTCCAGCCAGGCCTTGAACACTTCCAGGGATGGCACACTCACAACTTCTGTAGGCAACACATCCCAGTGCCTTGTTCTTACGACACTCAAAGTCTGGAACAGAGGCACCGAGGTTTGAAGTCCCCACTCCTCAGTTCCACATCCCTCAGCGGACACCTCTGTGCTTCAGTTTGCAGACGACGCCTTCGCTGGCGTGACCGTGCTGAAAAGCGCCCACCTGGAGAACAACCGGCTCACCCAGCTGCCCCGAAACTTCCCCCTGGGCAAGGTGGAGACATTGACCATCTCCCGGAACCCCTGGCACTGCAACTGCCAGCTGGCACCGCTGCGCAAGTACGGCACCGCCGCCGCACCGGGCACACCCCGCCCTCGCCCCTCCACCCTCGGCCCCCTTCTCAAGCCCCTCTCTTCCTTCCTCCCTGTGCCACAGGTGGCTGAAGGGCAACCGCACCCGTGCTGAGGACAGCTGCTCCAGTCCCGCCCAGTACCGGGGCCAGCCCATCAGGGACACCCCGGCCCTCCGCGCCTGCAAGCTGCCCAGCAAGAGGTCCAGGAAGGGGAGCCGCCATTGAACACGTAAGAGGGCTCCTTTTTAGTCACACTCGAAGCTCCAGAAGCTTTGGTGTCTTCAGTGCCACCAGGGTTTGGCTTATTCAGCTCATTCATCCACCCACGGAGCTCTCTGCTCAGAGCTGCTCCATCTCCTGGCTCCGTGAGCTCCCAGAGCAGAGAACCTGCCTGGAGCATCAGGGATGGAGTCAGCTCTGTGAAACAAACACGGGGCTAAAGCTAGGCCTGGGGCAGAAAGTAAGGGCAAAACATGTAATTAAATATGAAATAGAGGAGTTAGGATCCTGAAAATACAGAATAGCTTTGAAATCTTCAGAGCTTCTATTGTAACACGGGAAAAATTTCGTCTCTTTTGGCAGCAAGCGTTTTCATCAGGAAAAACCCCAAAGCCCTACACTGTAACAGAGTTTAAGCCTCAATCAGGCTTCAGGCACTATGGTGTCATGCACCCTGTCCTAAGAACAAAGGCCCACATCAAGTCAAGATGTAATTGTTATGCAGAAGGGACAAACACCATATATCAAAACAAGGGTGGATTTAGCCAACTCTTACCCTGAGCTGCAATCACACAAGCTTTACTTTTCCAACCAACTGGAGATGCTCAGCCCTTTGCCCTGTGAAGGTCCTCCAGGTCTGGTGTGAAATCCAGGGCAGGGCATTGCTGGGAAGTCTTGTCCCAGGCTGCCCAGACCGTAAGAAAATAGATACCTTTCATAAGGAGCAGCTCTTGATGCAGCACTTCACTTTCTGAAACTAAATTCCCTCCAAGACAGTCAGCTA
Source organism: Notiomystis cincta (assembly GCA_013398075.1). Lineage (NCBI taxonomy): Eukaryota > Metazoa > Chordata > Aves > Passeriformes > Notiomystidae > Notiomystis > Notiomystis cincta. Next base: position 37,501 of record VZRX01001245.1, read on the forward strand.
TTTAAAAACAACAGCTGTTGCCTTCAAATGAGTATCCCAGAGGAGGAAGGCTCAAGACAGCAAATATTTTTTGGGTAAGGTGTCCTGGGCCAGGAGGTGATTCAGAGACCAGGCTGCCCTCCCCTCCAGCAATGAGCTTTTGCTGACAGGTACCAAGGCAAACACCAACTGTGAAAAACAATCACACACCTTCCACAGCTGGAAACCACCAAGGGTATTAAATTCAGCCTGCAGAGGAGCAAAAAAGCCACAACAGTCATCATGCCACCCCAAGCATTTTACTTTTCCCCATCCCAGGAATAGGTGTGGAGTTTGTATGGATTCCAGAAGACTTCAACTGAGCCTGCGAGTTTGTAAGGTCTTGGTAAAGAGACCTTTGCTCATTTGTTAAGGAAAGTGCAGTGGTCCTGCACTGCATTGTATGAAAAGAGGTGGTCATTGTGCCATGTTTATGGCCATTTGATCCCTGCTTCACTAAGGAGATGCACAACAGGATGGAGAAAGGAAATTTATGACCAAACTGTCAGGGATTAGGCCAGCTGCTCTGTGCCTTTCTGAAGTGGTTATTTCTCTTGTAGTGCCAGAGGGTTTTATGGATTAGATATGGAAATAGCAGTCATTCCATACCAGGCAGGAAAAGCTCTGGTCTAAGCATGGAAAAACTTCAGTTTTGTAAAGCACAGTACTTAAAGATAGTTTATTTACAGGTCTAACCCTTCTTAATCTTCTTTCCCTGTCTGAACTCAATCCCAGTTCACTCCTCCATGGTGAGAGTAAGAAAGCTATGACAGTAATACTTGGGTTTGGGTTTTTTCCTAATGAAATAAAAAGCAATTTATTCCAGTCTTGCAGAAGACAAAGCTTGGTGCCTTCAGGTGTCAGTGCCAAAATGCAGGTACACAAATCCACTCCAGTGTGGGACTGGCTTGGGTCAGTGACTACATTTAAGATGAAAAGCTTCTTGGTAGTTTCTAAAGCTATACCTGCCCTGGATTTTCAGAACCAGGGCATCAAAATAGTCCACTACTCTTGAAAATTTCACTCTGGGTTTCCTTCATTTGCCAAGAAAGTGCTCCCTGACCATCAGCACTTTGGGTAAGATCCTCAGGAATCACACAAAGTTGGCAGAGTAGCTCAGAGACAGCATTAACCCATTTCCTCTGCTGTGAGAAGTTGTAACAGCTCCTTGACTCCAAACTCTTCAAGTATGGGCTTCATCCACTGATTTAAAAACAGACAAATATTACAAGTTTACTGCTCTGCTTGAAAAATCCCCTTAAAGATGTCACCTTCTCTCTTTCCTAACTCTAGCAGGCTCTGGTTTGGCCAGTCCTGGTGACTGGTCACTTCAACCATCAGAAAACTACTGACTTCAGAGTCCTTCCTTGAGCTTCTCCTGTTTGTCAAGAAACACTTCTGATATATCTGAACACCTGCAGCCTCCTGCAAATCCCTGCTTCTCTGCTGATCACAAGGATGGAATCCACCTTCTCAATCTTTTCCGACATCTTTGTATTTTAAAAGAGGCCTTTTTAAAAACTAAACTACACATGACCATACCAAGACAAGCTAAGCTAGATCCTGCTGGTAAAACACAGTCATCTCTCCCAGAAGAAACACAACCCACACCCCTGATCAACCAGCTGGGTGCTGTCTCTCCCATTCCAGAGGAAAGGGAGCAAGTGGGAAGGGAGGAGCATCCCTCCCCCAGCTGCTTGATAAGGAAAGTTGGTCTTGACCCATGCAAAGAGACTCCCCTGCCTTCCCACAGAGGGGATCCCTGCAGGCCAGGGCTCAGGGGACAGGTGAAGCAGTGGCCAAGAGCTGGTGGCCCCAAGGTGACAATCAGCCAAAATCCTTTAAGGGAAGCAGCACTGGAAACCCCCAGAATTGGAGCCATCTGAAGACTGGATTCCCTCCCACTCTGTGGGGTCACCAAGACATCCAAGAGGAGAAGGTAGGCACAGTGCACCTCTCCTCTTTCCCACCCACACTCTAGAGGATCTAGCAGGACACCAGGATACTGTGGTTTATTGTCACAGCTATTACAATGCCCCAGTTGCAATTCAACTATATGTTTTTTAATCCTAAAGAGTTATATAAATATATGTCTATTTATTCCTCTGTAACTGTAAATGACCTCTAAGAGGGTGAGAACTCCTCTGCCTCCTATATAGAAATTAAATTGTATATTTTCTTATGTACATCTTCTGTATAAAGCTCTTCTTGCAAAGATTAAATCAACAAGTCTCTGTGTGTCTGTCTGAGGGCTGGAGAGATCAGGAGTAACATGAGACCAGTTGCACAAATATAGACCTAATCCTCTTTATCCCATGGGCAGAGCAACTGTTTGGGAGGGTTTTATTATTTCTCTCTCTACAGAACAGGAACATGTGACACCTAATGAGTCCTGGCCTCTCACAGTAATGCTTGAAAATATTTTGTGAGGCCAAACTCAAGCTTACTATAAAAATAGGTAGCTGTCACCTGACAGAGTTCAAGCAGCAGCACCAAGGCTCTCCCTGGTTTCCAGCTCAGCATCATATCCAGGAAAAATCCCTGGCTGCATCCAAGACAGCTTCAGGAGAGATGCCCTGGATTTCCCTGTCTGTGGCAGAGCACACAGTTGTCCCTGTAATGCACCGCTGCATTCAGGGTCTGCCAACAACAACAGCCTAATCTGACTCCCACATGTTTATCCATCACCACTGGCTGCTTCTGCTTCCTCACCCTTGGGAAGCAGCACAGCACCAAATTCATTTCCCTTAGGGTAAAACAAAGCAGTCCTTTTCTGGCTCAGCCATTTGCATGCAGATGGCAGGACAAGCCTAGGAAATGTGTCACCTGGAGGGCCACTGACCCCTTTGCTGGTGCTGCACATGTGGATGGCACCAGGCACATGACCTGGCTCAGACACCATAAAAACCATGCAATGAGGGTTTACATCCACAGGAAATCCGGGATGGGGAAAGAAACTCAACAACTCCACAGCGAGAGGAGTACAAGCAGCCACCCACACCAACACAAACCAGCACTGCCTCTGCCATCATCATCCTGGCTGTGTGTACAATGAATGTTAGGAGCAGTTTTGAAAGGAGCAGAGAATTTCACTTAATGACATTGAATGTGAGGCCTTGTCTTCTTCCAAAGCTTCCTCCTCAGAGACCTCAGCAGCAACCAGGCAGAACCTCCACTTCTGTCTTCCAGCTCCTCTGAGCCTCCCCTCTTCAGCCTGATCCCAGCAGCTCCAGGCCCAGCAGGTACCACTGTGGTCCAGAGACACCCAAAATTGCCATCCCACCACGACAAACACCCCTTGCAGCTCTGGTCACAGCAACCACAACTCACCACAAGCTCTGGCATGTGCATCTTGGTGATAATTGTCCTCATGATCTCAGGAGGAACAGGAGAACCTGCAATGATTCCTGGAAGAAAGAGGAAAAGACATGGGAAACCAGCTGTCTAATCCCAGGAAATCATCCTGCACTCCTCGATTTAGTGCTGACAAGACCTGTGGGATACACAGGTTCCTGTCAAAATACTTCCTAAATTTTTTGATACAGGTCCTAGTTGTCCTGGAAAAAAAGGCTGCAGCAAGGCAAATTTGCCTTTCTTGGCAGGAAAATAAACTTTATAGCACAAACTTAGTCCAATGTGGTTGCCCAAAAATGGAAGGATTCAGAGCAGAAAGAGGCAGAGTTTTACAGTGGGACAAACACTCTCATTTCCTCTTGTCTTGCACAGAGCAGCCCTTTTGGGAGTGGGTAGATCCCACTGCCACCTGTTCCAACCTAGGATGACAGAGCAGAAGAACAGGGTAATTTATGGGCTTTGCTGGGGAACAAGATGAGACAGGATCATTTTGCACATAGCAGAGATGATTAGGTAATCTGCTAAAATATTTCCTTATGCTCCTGCACCACCTTCTCTCCATACTGTTATTGCCTCAAAAGGACTGGTGGTCTGCCCAGCTATTCCCAAGGTGGGCTGTGAGTAGAGAGGAAGCTCCAGCACACAGTATCACACCCTCCAGCACTGGGATGAATGACTTCAGAAACAGGCAGGAAACTCCAGGTCAGAGGAAGAAATCTGAGCAAGGCTCTGCTTTAGGGAGTGCACTAGCCTGAGGCACAGAAAGCATCTGCTGCCACACGGTGGTAGCTGGAGATACAGGAGTTGAGGAAAATCAGGCTATTCCTGACACTTCCCCTTGCAGCTAAAATAGAGAGGTCCTTTGCTAGACTGCTTTCAGATGAACGAGTCCTAAAATACATAATGATAGAAGGATTCCCCAAGGAAAGGAAATGTAGCATCAAATTAACTTGGGAAACAAGGTTCACACAACTAAATCCTTCCCACCAGAAGAGACATTTGCTCATAAAACTAAATACAGCAGGGAAGCAGGAATATCCTGGTTCTCAGGATTTCTCCATGTGAGTTCTGGGACTTACCTCCCCGGAGAGTTGACAGATCATAGGAGTCAAAGTCCGGCTGGGAGAGCATGTCTATGAACATGGTGGGCGTGCCCAGGAGGAAGGAGCATCTTGAGGGAGAAAAAAGGCAAGGCTGGAGAGGTGGAACTGGGAGCAACCATCCCATCCCATCCCATCCCAGGCTGCAGAGCAGCAGCACAGAGGCAGGCACAGCAGATGTGCTGTTCCTCAGCACACACATCTGCATAAAATATAGAGACACATGCACATGCAGACACAGCAACAGCTCTTCTGTTTCCCAAGCTATACTTGAGGAACAACGTGGGAGCACAACTACCCCAGCAGCACAGCTGGACTTGGGCAGCAAATGTTCAGCTATGAAAACACAGCAGCCACAGCAAACCAAGACACCACTGTGCTTCCCAGCCAAAGCTCTATGGTGTCAGGAAGGATCCCTTAAATTCAGAAGAGTGAGACACCCCCAAGCATAGCTGAAAAGGCAGATTTTGGCACCTGAAGCGCCACTGAGTGCAGCAGCAAACCTGTGTCTCCCACGGCAGGAAGGAAGAGCACAAGCAAGGTCCTGGCAGGTGGGGCAAGGGAAGGAGCAGAGCCACGAGGCCAAGCACTGCTCCTCAGCAAAACAGGCTCTCACTTCTCTTGAGACACGGCCTCCAGTGCAGCCTTGCCCTCGAAGCTGGGCGATGAGAAGATGCAGGAGGTGCCGTGCAGAGCCATCACCATGCAGCCTCCCACCGAGGCCAGGCAGTGGTAGAGCGGTGCAGGGAGCCCACAGCGACTCTCCTGCGATCAACCAGACAACAATGAGGAGGGGAGAGCTCCCAGGGCACGGTCCAGCCCAGCTCCCTGCTGAAGAGCAAAGATCTGAGCAGAGACATTCTTCCTGATCCACTCGGCTGGAAGTCTGACATTCTGCTGGGTTCCTGTTAGGTGAAGACACAACTGGCACGTCCTGCCTTTAATAAGAATCAGTTTGGGAAGTTTTTAGTGTCAATATTTCATCCTGTAATTTTGCAATGTCTGGACTCCTTGGCTGGGTATTGCTTATACATTACATGCCAAAGGAGATGAGTGGGAGTGCTGTGAGAGGCATGAAATATGCAGGACTTGGCACATGCTATTCACTGCTCTTTGTTTTTTTAAAATCACCAAAGGCTCTGAAGGTTGATTGAAACAACTCATCTGTGCTCTGGATCAAAGCTGGTATGTTAGAAATAAGTACTTTAGAACTTCAAAAGAAAATATTTGTCTTTAACGATTTCTAAAAGAAACCACAAATAGAGAGGTCTTACCCTGATAAGGGTTATAAGACTGTAAACATGCCATGAAACAAAGTCATGTAAATCAAATTAAAACCTCATTCAACAGAATTCAAAGCTGACATCGAGAGTCTTGTAATTATTGGAAATGAGTATTTACCAAAATGAAAAGTGATTAATTTCATGGTTTTCCCCCACAAAAGACAGCTTTTTTTGCCTAAAAAAAAAAAAGCTTCACATGAAACTAAAATGAAACATCAATAAACTCCACTGAAATGCAAAATGTTATGCATTAATATTCCTGAGTGTCATTTGCAGCAAAATATCCTGCCCTTCCACTGAGCAAACACCAGCATCCTCCACACGTGGTATCTCTGTTGCAGCAGAGGCCTCCCCAAACCCTGTTCCCACCAAACCCACCTGGTCTGTGATCCCCAGCCTCAGACCAATCAGATTGGCATTATTCACAATGTTCCTGTGGGAAAGGGTGGCTCCTTTGGGGCTTCCTGTTGTCCCCTGGAAGACACAGGGCATTATGCAATAACACCACCTTTCCTGAGGATGAGCTCAGGAGAGATTTCCCAGACAGATTCTGGGGTGATCTTGCACTTTTTTCTCCTATCAGACCTGGGAGACTCCTTTCACTTCTTTAACAGCACCTGAATCCCAAAATGTAGCCCAGCTTCAGCTGAACAGAATTCACCTGTGTCCTCTCCATCAGCCCTTGACAAAGGGCTGATCAAAAAGAGTGAGAGAAGAGGAAATTCTAGAACACTTTTTCCATCCTACTGCAGAAGCTTGAAGCTTGGTCTTCAAGGGAAATAGGAAGAAAATGTGATGTGTGGCATTGCACACCTCTTTCCCCCCCTGTCCCCAGTGAGGAACCCAACCCCAGGGCACAGAGCTGGCAGGGCACCTACTGAAGTGAACTGGATGTTGATGGGCTCATTGCAGGACAGGGTCTGCTGCACAGCCCTGAGCTGCTTCATGTGGCTGCTGTCCCCAGCCTGCATCACTTCATCCATGTGGAAGGTGCCAGGCAACTTGGAGTCACACATGATGACAATGGATAAGTCAGGCAGCCTGGCAGAGAGAAAAATACCATCAACAATAACAGAACAAGGAAAAAGTGCCCAGGCAGTGGTGAGGGCAAACCTCTGGCCCAGCCCAACTTGTTCTCTTCAGGTGAGACCCCACCAGATGGGTCCTTCTTCAGGAGGAGAGGACACAAGGCAGGACATGGCTGTGAGGTCAGTGCAAAGACCTCAGCTGTTCCTGACTCACCTTTTGCTCTTTATTCTCCCTGGACTGGACTTTTCTACCTCAGGACATGACTGCTTTAGAATATCATAGTATTTCTGTGTTTTGAACTGAGTGGGGAACACCAGTGCCTTACAGCCAACCTGTGAAGGGAGACAGAAACCCATGAGCAGGGTTGATGGCCAGGACAGGACAAGCAGCAGCCACCACCAGAGCAGGCACAGGCAGCTTTTCCAAGGACCAAAACAAATGAACTCTCACAGCTGTGCCTTCTCCAAATCCTCCAAAAGCAGTGCTGTGCTGCCACTGCCCTCCCAGCATCCCAAGCCTGGATCCAGGTGTGCAGCCAGTGCTCTGCTGCTCTGCAGGGCTGCAGCCAGGATGGTTTTTGCTGGTCAAGAAAGCAGAGCTGCAGCCTGAGGTTCCCTCCCTGCTAAGATCAACACTCTTCACTGTGAGCACGAGGCAAACAACTGATTTTTCAGATTATGAGTCTCAACTCTGACCAAAAGCCCAGTACCAAAATATGAATGAATAAATAAAACAAATTAATTTGTGTTGATCTGGAACAAGAATTTTTGAGGAAATTTGGAAAAACAAGGATGTCTAAAATCTTCCTCTAAGATCATGCCAAGACTTTTTTGTGGAATTTTTTTGAGGTGTTCCTTTTCCTAAGATTTTTCCACCTCTTTTTAAAGCACTAGCTATTTTGAAAATTAAAACATTTTTCATTTAATCCTTACATTTACATAATCCCAAAACAAAGCACCTTAATTACCTCGAGAATTTTAATTTCTTTTTCAGCAGAGGAGATTTGCTGAATTTGACCCAGATTTGCAAACTGTTTTCATCTTCCAAAAAATGCATTCCTCACCAATAAACTATTTACATAAATTATTTACTCAGCTGTTCTCATTATTTTCCCAGAGTCTGGGAAATAAGGAGACAAAGGCTAAGCCAATAAATTATTTTTAAGTACCCTCTGGGCTTTGTCAGAAAGATAAGTATTTGCTCTATATTTTGGAAAAGGCTGGCCAGAACTCAGGAGACTGAGGCTGTTTCCTCTGCAACTTTTTAATAACTTTTTACTACTTATTCCTTCAAACTACAATTTTGGTGGAACCAGCTCTGAAAAAGAGATGCTTGTGGGGAGAAGAGCTTGAAGGGTCGATGCTGTACAAGATAAGAGTCTCTGGTTAGGCCTCTCCCACTTGGTCTCAACCTGATTGGCAGCAGATCTGTCTCCAAAGAACATAAAATATGAAAACTCATCATCAGTTTGCTTTTACAAAGCAAAGGAATACAGTAGGAATCCAAGGAATGGTTACTCCACACATATTTCCATATATACCAATTGGACTGCATAGATGGACAAAATCCAAAAGGCAAAGTCCTAATATCTTCAGAATTTTTGTTATGCCAATAAATCCTTAGGGTGGCGAGGAACCCCAGAGATCTCAGTGTCAAAGGTACACAGAAAAGCTGGGAATGCTGGCAAATCTGGAAGAGCAGCAATTCCCAGTGGAGCTGAAGCACATTTCTGCTCTTACCCCATCAACATTCCAGATTACATCAGAGGAGATGAAAAGGAAAACCAAAGCCTTGCTGGGGAAAAAGGGAAGAACTGAGTTGCAAATTTCAGCAGGACAGAGAGGCCAAGGACACCCACCCTGGGCGAGATGAGGCTCCACTGCAGCACTGGGTTCACTGGAGTGACCAGAGGGACTACTGAGAGGATTAAATGAATAATGAAACAAGAATTCAAATTGCAGCCCAACAACCCAGTTACAGAGTTACTGATACAAGAGAAATTTGCTAAAAATTATCCCCTTTCTAGATAAAACAGTAACTTGGATGGTGTTGGGAACATTCAGAAGTGGTTCCCTCTATTCTAATATCAGCTTTTTGTTTATAGCTGAACAAACAACAGTGAACAAATTAGCTGCTTAATCTTAATTTTTAGCCATCAAGTATGCTAATATAATTTGATTATTTGAGCAAGGGAGCCTGAACAGTTTAAATTGATCTGCACATCACGAACTCAAACCCAGGCAGGATCAGACAACAGAGAGATGTTAAAACAGTGCCAATATCTGACTTAAACCAGCTTAAATCCAAGGCCAGCCAGCCTCAGACAAACCTGGGAAGGAGAAATCAAGACACCAAGTAGACTTGTAGCCTGAGATTAAAATTAGGTCCTTTCTGAGGTTCTACTTTCAAGGCTGAGACCCCAGATGGGGATTTTTGCCCTAAGCAGGAGGTGCAAAGAGGAGACACCAACTTGTCCAAAGCACACACAAGTCCTGCATTTTTTCCCTCACTCCTGGTAAATGATTGCTGGCAGTGGGGGCTGGATTGGGGCAGTACTGGCAGGACCTGGCTGTTAGCAGAGAGAGAGGGATGAGGAGGATACAGCAGTTTCCATCACACAGGGTGGCAGCCACAGGGAACAGCAAGAAACGTGGCCACTGAATTGCAGCTTCACTCCCTCTACACATCCAACACCAGCCCTGCTCTCCAGCACCTCTTCCCATACACCAAAAGCTCATCTGCACCACCCCCTTCAACAGACAGGTCACACCATACAAACCTTCCTGAGCACAAACTCCAGCTCAGAGGCCTGGTAGGCTGGATTCACAGCTACCTGAAGAGCAAGAAACAAGAATTTGATCACCATCTTGCCTTGAACACCCTCCCCCCTAGCACAGATTGTAACAGAAAAGTTCCTTCAGGATTAAGCCACACTCAGAGCTTCTCCTCCAACACAGAACTAAGAGCTCATGACCACAGGGATTCCACATTCACAGGGAAAAAAATGTGATTCTGTGTTTGTGTGAAAGAAAACAATTGCAAAAGAGATTTATGTGAGGTCACATAGTTGAAACAGAGCCTCAGGAACAGAAACCAGATCTCCTGTCTCACAGGAGTTGATCCAATCCACTAAACTAGATCAAAATTCTTGTGCAAGTCAGGGTTCTTGATGGAAACCATGATAAACTTTCTACCCAGCTCTCCACAGAGTGGCCACTGGAGTTCAGTTCACCCCCAGGATCCTACTGAGCCACGTTCTTCCACCCCATTCCTGCAGACACTGGAATGAACCAGGATGGAGGAAATGGAGCAGAAGGCAGGGTACAGACCTCAACACAGTGCACTGCCTAAATAAGGGGTATTTTGATCATGCTACCAAATGAAAATTGGCTTTTAGGGATATGCAGCCCGGACTGGATTTTTAAGTGAGGGTTTGTCCCATAGAGCAATATATTTTGAAGGGATCTAACAGCTGGTGACTGGCTAGGACAGCAACATCCCACATTAAAATGGTCCTCTAGAGAAAAGCACATCTCCTCCCACTAAGAGCTGTTGCAAGCACTCTTTACTGCTCCTCCCTCTGCAGCTGCTCCCCTACAGACTGAAGGATGGAGATGCAGAGAGTTGCACAGACCCTCCCTAAATACTGGGTTCAGCTATAGATGATATGCCAGGGAAGAGCATGGAAAACAGAGAGGAACAAACTTTATTCTCCAGTATTTCCTGTGGCTTCTATGTCTCTTTTTCCTTTCCCAATAAATTGTTAAAACCTAGACACAGCAAACTCCTTACCAGGATGATTCCTGCCTGGGCAGTTGCAAACTGCATGAGAACCCACTCATATTTATTGGGTCCCCACATCCCCAGCCTGTCTCCCTTCCTCAGGCCAAGGGCCAGAAGTCCAGCTGCTGCTTGGTCCACCTGAAAAATACAACACAAGAGCCTGAGCCTGTGACCACACACAGGATGCAGTAGGGGATATTGGTCTCAGGCACTGCTTTCTGGAGAGAAAGCATCATCTTTGTAACTGAAATGCAACAGAATGTTATTTCCCCATGATATAGAACAGTCCATCAGCCCCTGGCTACAGCAGCTTCTGAGCCTGGAGCACAGACCAGCCTCTGCTCAGCAGGTTGGCTGAAAGCATAAAAATAATAAACTTGGAACAATACAACAAAGCAGGAAGGAAATCAAAATAACCAGTTGTGTTGTTGCAAGTTACTTCTTGCCCAAAGACTATTTATTGCCAAATTCCTCATCAATTCCACCTAAGACCAAGCCTTACTCATGTGCTGGGCCCATCCACACTGTTGGATCTGCCTCCCTTCTGGGTACCACTTACTTCAAAAAGGATTTGGGTGAAGAAAATTCTGTCAAGTGATTTATGACCAGTTTTGGGTTCCTGTCCTCATAAGTCGTGTGAGGAGTGACTGGGGAAGCTGGAGGGGCTCTACCTGGAGAAAAGGAGGCTCAGGGGGGATCTTGTTCCTCTCTACAACTCCCTGACAGGAGGGTACAGCCAGGTAGGAGTCAGGCTCTGCTCCCAGGGAACAAGGGACAGGATGAGAGGAAGTGGCCACAAACTGCACCAGGCTCGGGTCAGGCTGGACATCAGGAGGAATTTCTTCACCAAAAAGTTTATTAAATATTGGAAAGGACTTCCCAGGGAGGTGTTGGAGTCCCTGTCTCTGGAGGCATTAAAGACATGGCACTCAGTACTCTGACCTACTTGACAGGGCTGTGAGTGGCCAAAGGTTGGACTCAGTCTTGGAGGTCTTTTCCAACATTAATGATTCTGTGATTCATTAACTCAAATTCAGCCTCTATATTAACAACTACTTTATTTTGCAGGATGGTAAGTGTGTCTCAGCTACACAATGTATGTATAAATACTCTGAGACATTCAAGAAAGGTTTTATAGTTTTGTTAAGTTCACCAATGAATTGTAAAATCTGCCTTGTAGGAGGTATGAATTTGAGGAACAATTTGATTTAGTTCTGAATTACAGCCTACTTCTTAAAATCAGGGTGAACACAGCTAATCTTGTTTATCTGAATGGATGTGACCAAAACCACAGTAAGCCTAAAAACTCACCAAATAACTCTTTCCTATCAAAGATTATACATTTATTAGAAACTTTCCAAGTAGTTAGTTGCTCCATTCCAAAAAACAGAGAAATATATATTTGTATATGAATTCACTCACACACAGATGTGCATATGATATTGAGCCCCAGTCCTTGACTTTGCTCCATAGCTGTTAGCTTGGATAAAAATCTTGCCCACGCTCAGGACCACTGATAGCCCCAGTGACTAATCCAGAAGGTGGAGTCTACTCCAGTAGAGAAAAACACTATGACTCAGCCCATAACCCATCAGGTAAGTGTGATAACTCTTAGGTGTGAATGTTCATTATGGGATATTAGCATTTTGTACATGCCACTTCCTGCCCTTCATCCCAAGGCCCTGAGGAGGATTAGGGCAGCACACGCCCGTTGGTGCCCACTGGGAACGTGCTCTTCCCTCTGCACCAGAACATGCAGCTCATCTCACTTCTGAGCTGAGCAAGGAAACTGCTTCCCATTTCTCCATCACACCTGCTGCTGTCATCCACTCACCTGAGGAGTGAACCAGGCACTCACCTCCTCTTTGAACTGAGCAAAAGTCTTCCGGAGCCCCTCCCGGCAAAAGACCATGGCCTCGCGGTCGGGAAAGCGCTCGACAGTCGTCTCCAGGCACTGGCCCATGGTTTTGTCAAGGAGGGGAATGTCTGAGGGCCCCTGGATGTAGCTGTTGGTCACCTTGGGGGACACAGAGGGCATCTTTGTGTGCAGGGCACTGGGAAAAAAAAGAAGAGTCTTTAACATAACCTGTCGACACAATTCTCCTCATCAGGAGAGATTATCAGCCTGTCGATAACATTGGGAACACCTGATGCACATTCCTGCACCAGTGGGAACCACAGGCAGCTGCTTCAGATCAGGAAGACTTCCAAGAGGACTTGGAAAGCCCATGCAGTGGCTTGGGACACATGAACAACCTTGGCACTCCCAGGGCACACACACGTGTGTCTGTACCAGTGGGCAGAACAGGCAGAGCCTCCATGGGGAGCCTGGTGGGGAAGGAGCATGCACCAGCCCTGCAGGACTGGCACAGCCTGGTCTTAGCATCATTCACCCGCCCTGAAAACCACACAGATATGTCAGAATGCCTGGACAGAACAGGGGCTCTGCATCACTGAGAGATGGCAATGGGGTTTGGTCTTTCTGCAACACTGAAAAGGATAAATAGCTGGGAAGTAAACACAACCAAACCAGTTTGTAGATAAATTCTCCCAACTGCTGGAAGGAGCAAACAAGTGAGAGAGAGAATGAAAATTAAAGAGATCAGTCTCCAAAATCATCAGCAGAGAAGAGTCTAATCCTGCAGAACAAAAACTGTTTAGAAGAGTTCCGAAAAGCTGAGCTGTAACCGAGGTGTCTGCAAAGGAATGGCCTGTGCTGGCAACAGCAAGCAGCTGTACACATTCCATCTCTGACAGGAGGAATGCAAAGAGTTTATGGGACTGACACAGCATCAATAAAATGAGGCACTACCAGTGAGATGAGGGGGGAGAAGTGCAGAGGCAATACCAGAGCAGGGAGGAGATGGCCCCCACTGCAAATTTGGGACAGGTGGGGAGGAGGAGAGCAGGGACAAGTTTGGGAAGTGCAAACCAGGCAGGGTAGGAGCACTGAGACATTGTGCTGGGGGCCAAGAGGGAGGCCAGTGAGTCAAGAGAATCAACAATATGAAGATGTGGTCAGAGCAAAAGGGAAAATCATTTAAAAATCATTAAGGCTTTCCCTGAGATCTGATCATCAGTGGAAATGCAGCAATCTCCCCTCAAACCACAGCTCCTGACTAATTGAGCACTGCAGTTCCTACCTTGGTTTCTCTCTCCATCTCCTACAAGCCTTCCTGTGCTCCAGCAGCCACCTCCCACCTCTGTGTCTTCCTCCCCAGGCAGCCCCTCCATGTTCTCCGTCCCTCCCCATTTCCTCTCTGCCCTCCTCCACGACTTCAGCTCCTCCATTCCAACGTTAGAAGACAACCACGAGGGGCAGGGCTAAGGGACACTTGTAGGGTGCATAGAACAAAGGCTGTGTATAATTCAGTGTATAATGGGGAAATCCCTGCCTTAAACAGGAAAAACAGCTCAGCCTAAATGCCTATCTACTACAGGATCAATATTCTGGAAAGACTTGGTGTTCCTGCCAGAAAAGATTTGTTTTCCTGCCCACAAGAAACAAGCCTGAGCATGGAGTTACCTCCTACATGGAGTGAAACACGATGCTCAGGAACAAAAACTTAGATTTTACCTTTAGGGGAGTACTGCTCCAACAGACAAGAAAATGACCTGACCCTTTCCCTCCCACTAATTTCAGCAGAGGGAGGATTGTGCAAACTCCCAAGGGCTCTGTTCAGACATCCCTCCTCACTGAGCTCTTGGACAATTCCCATCAAGGCTGTAAGGCTGCCCGAGGAGGAGGGAGGACAAGTGCTAAACTGGAGTATCTTTCATTGCTTGAAAACTCTTGGGCAAAGTCTGTAGATAAACGAGGAGATGAAAGAAAGCTCTGAAGAAAGGCCTTTATAAACATAGGTTTTATAAAATAAAAGGCAGAAAAAACTCTCCCTAAAGCAAGGGGAGGATGAAAGCCCCTGGGAGAGCAGTAAAAGCCAGTGCAGCCACCCACAGCCACTTGCTGGTTGGAACAGCAACTGGACAAGTCCCTGTCCCCTGTCACAGCTCAGCAGGGTGGATGAGGAACCCTCAGGATGTTTGTTAAAGAATTTAATGGGGCCAGCCACACTCACATCTCCCTCAAGCCAAGTCGTCTCCAGTGTCAGCAGAACCTGTCCCTAAATTCCCTGCCCAGAAAGGGCTGGGGCTGGCAGAGGGCAGCTGCTGACCTGGTTGCACAAGAGCTCTTCCTCCCAGCACTGTCTCAGGGGGCATTAGGAGCCAAGCAGGCTCAGCTCTGGGATAAAAAACAACAAAAGATCATCACAGAAAGAGACTGGGGAGGGGAGGAAATACTACGAAATTCAGGTTGAGGAAATTCAATCAGAACCCAAAGTGTCCAGCTGAAACAGTTTCCTGCTCTCTGCAGTCAGCCTTCAAAGAGGTACTTGCACAACCCTGCAGTGCCAGTGAAAAGGGGAATATCTTACACAGCCATGCCTTGGCAAAGCATTACACAGATCCAGCTCTCTGGGCTTACTCTCTCAATATTTTCCAGACCTGAAGAGACAAAGTGTTTCACTGACTTTTCAGAACCAGACTTTCATGCTAAATGCAAGGAGGCACAAAGCTCCAGGTTTCATGGCTTGGTTCCTCCCTGCTCCCAAACATGAGGATGAAAGTCAATTGAAGAGCAATAAAAGATATAATTACAAGTCACATGCTCCAAAATACTGAGGAAATAGTGCTGTATTTCACACTGTGAACACAGCTTGCTCTCAGAGGTCCCAAGCATTCACATTTTCAAATTAAAGCATCAGCAGGTTAAGACAGGTTAAGAAGGCAAAGATATCTCATGCTCATAACCCAGAGTCACTGACTGCTCTCAAAGCACTAACTCACACCATTTCTTCAAATGCATTAAAGCAAAATTCTCAGCTGCCACTGAGTCTGAGCTCCCCAAATTCTCGTCTGACATTCACATGTGGGTCAGCATTTCTGAATCACTTCAACAGTGGCAGAAGTGAAAGGTGTGAGATAAAACACAGCAGCCTTTTGGAAGCACTGAGGGTCAGAGTGGAATGAAGGAGGCAGACACAAGAGATGTTCATTATCAGCAGCATCATGCTGGATATCACACAGGGCTGGTCCCCCTCCTGCCAGCAAGTGTAAGTATCTGATCTGAGAGAATGTACCAAGAGACCTACAGAAAGAAAGAGTCCAAAGGATTTAGAAATAATTTAGAAATAATCTCTGCGTTCATCTTTGTTACAGAAAACAAGTAATTCACCCTTCACCTCTTCCTACAAAGCATCTGGTGCTGCTGGAGATAAAACAAGACCAGTGGTCTGATATTACATCAGCTCTCATTTCCCTGACTCAGCCGGAAGAGAGCAAATAAAACTCTGCTTGCTCCTGGGTGTCAGCACAGACTGTGCCCCACGACTTTTGGAGAGCACATGCCTCTTGTTAGCAGCACGTTTCAGCAGCAAGACAGCCTGGAAACAAGCCAGCCTCATCCACAGGCTGCTCCTGCAGAACTCCAGAACCCTGGAGGTTCAGCAACACAGCTGAACAGAGAGACATCAGAGATCTGGGAAAAATGCATCCTCCTCCTCCTCCTCTTCCCTGCAAAAGGTGGGAGAGCAGCCAAATCCCAGCAATCCCAGAGCTCTCCTGCCTGGTGGCAGGAAGCAGAAATCAGACTGAAGCAAGCACTCTGGACTAATCTGAGGAGCTGTTTGTATTTTTCTCTGAACAGTCCCAATCAACAGTCTGGAGTTGTTGATAAAAGATAACTCGCTCTGTTTCCATCTTTAACTCTTTACCAGTCTCCACAGAAATTATCAAAAGGGATGAGAGAGGAACACAAGGCAAGGTAACCTCCTGTCCCCTCTGCAGTGTAAACTGACCTGCCCTGTGGTGCCATCACCTTTGAACCTGTAGGAAAGGCCCTGCTTTCCCAGGGCTTGGGAACTGTCCTGAATACAGAATTTATACTTGCAGAGGTTCACAGACTCTGCCAGCTCCTTTCCTCATGGGCATCTACTGGGAGCTTCTCTCCCCAAAGCAAGAGCTTTTGGGTCTTTTGTGTAATATGACTGCAGTTAAAGGGTGGTGAAAATTAACTCTGCTTTGTCCTCACTTCTGCTTTAATCTGTTGACTGAAGAGTTAACCAAATACTTACTACCTCTTTTTTTTTTTTTTTTCGTTTAAGAAGAAATCAAGTTCCCAGGGTTTTCAGACTCCTCCTGCAGCAACTTTCTGGTTTTGTTTTCCCCTGGGACCTCTGCTCTCTGCACTCTCCCTGACAAAAGGATAAACAAGCCTAGGAGCAGAATTTAATAAACTTTTTTTAATAACATTACTAGAAAGAGTTTACTCTCTAAATACATGCCCTTTTTCTCCAAGGGCTTTGTGTTCCTGCCCCTCAGTTTCAATTCTGGGCTGGAGTGAACTGCAGTAAACTCTCTGTCATGCTTCCCTTTGATCCTATGTCCTAAGGACAGGTTCTGAGAATGCAATCTTGGCACACCTGTGATAAGGTGGCTTCACTCCTAATGTCAAACCAGCTAAAAAACCCCACCCACACCCTGTTTGTGAAAAACAAGGAACACCTCACTTGCTTCTTGGAATAGCTCACTGGAAGTCTTTGGGGTGATTATTACTCTGAATGTCAGCTAATCCTTCAGAGCCTTTCCCAAAGCCATGTGCTTCTCATTGCTGTTTTTTCACATGAACTTGCTCCAAGAGGCAGCACTGAAGAAAAGCAAGGCAAAGAACTGGCCTGACTTCCCAAGCCCCAGAGCTTCTTGGTGTCCTGGACCTGCTGGGTCACCCTGGGGGCTGCAGGACCACAAGGGGGACAGGGACACACACTGCAAGTCCGAGCTCTGAGGGAGGATGGGGAAGCCGTTTGATACATTTCACATTGCTGGAATGGAGCTGCTGCACAAAGTTCAGCCCTTGTCACGCGTTCACATCCTGTCGCCCACTGCGCAGGGTACACCCTGCCCCTGGCCCACTTCCAAGCTGGAGCGAGGCAGATCCAGGGGCTGCAGCCTGCCCTGCGCCGCTTTGGAGGGGCTTTAGGAGAGCCAAGGGTTACACACCTCCCTGCATGCAGCCACTGGGCTGGCGGGACACCCACAGCGCTCTGCAGCCATCCTGTCGCCGCTGTCCCCCATCGTCTCCATCCCCCGCAGCCTCTGCGCCCTACAGCTCCCCAGAGCCCTCTGCCCCCTACAGCCCCCACACCTTCTCATCCCCAGCCCCTCCGTCCCTGTTCTTTCTCATNCCCCGCCCCGCCCGCCGCTCCCCGCGGCCCCGGGACCCTTCGCCGGCCAGGAGGAGGCACCGCGGGGAAGGGAAGAGAAAGCGCCCGCCCTGCCCGCTCCGGGAGAGGAGCTGCAGGCTCAGAGGGAGCCCCCGGGCACGTTCCCCATCCTATGCCGGTCCCCAGCCCAAGCTGTGCACCACAATTCCTTCCCTGTACATTCCCACTCCACTGTCTCTTCTTCCCAGCCAGTTCCATCAGCCTGACCCAAGCACTGTTACACCCCGAACGAGTCTCTCCGCTCAAATGAGCGGAGATGGACTTTGGTGCAAGACAACCACCATCGTTTGTCTCCACTTATCTCCACTTGGTGCCTGAGCCTGTGAGTCACCAACTGGCCTCCAGCCCTATCCCCTCAACGAGTTACCTCAATTAGCGCCCCACTAACACCTTCAGGCACTCCCTGCGGAGGAGAAGAGACCAGCTGGGAACTGCAGAGCTGCTCTAGGGCTGGGCAGGCTGAGACCCCCTCGCCAAGGGCAGAGGTGTGGGCAGGCACCAGGTACGGAGCGTGGTGCTGCTGAGCTCTGCAGCAGCACTAAAGCTGAAGAGGTGACACGGTGTATCTGTATCGCGTCAAGCACAGCGGTGCTGATGAACAAGGGCATAAATATCAACCTCAGAATGGTGAATTTCAGACATCAAAGCCAAAAATGTGCTTATAACAGAGTGAAACACCAACTGCCACCCAACCTCTGGTGTCTGACTCCTACTTTTAGCAACAGGAAGGATTTTCCCCAATTTGCATCTAGTTCACAAGGAATTTGTTTTGTGGCAGCACTGACAATGTCTTCTTTGTTAGGGAAAGGGAGATTTTTTTTTCTTTGAAATGTGAAAATTTGGTCTTGGCTGCAGAGGGGTCACAGAGATATTCTGAGAGTCTGGGAATGGTCCCCAAGCCCAGGCTGGCATGGCCAGCTCAGGCCCAGCAAGGATCATTAGAACACAATTAGGTCAATTCTGTTCATCCCACTTCCCTTAGCATTCCCTGCTCCCTTTTCCTTGCTAATGTTCTTGCAACCCTTGGTGGAGTGCACAGATGTGCCTTGTGCTATGCTTTGTCTGTCTTGTGGAGCTTCAAAGTCTTTCTAGCCTTTATGCACAGATACCTCTTCAGGTCAGTCCCACTGAACTCAGCAGCAAGGTGAGTTCCTGGAATCCCACAGGGAAAAAAAGCTGTGTGACATTTGTGGCCACAAGTTGTTTTTGCACTGTTTGGACAGAACAGAGCAACTGTCTTTGTGCTGATGGACCATCAGACTCCTCGGTGTTGTATAACCACAGGGGAAACAAATTGATGTAAATCTTTAAAAATAAAGATTACTTTTGGCTTGATCTTCCCACATTATGATCATTAGCCTAGAGGGTGAATCTTGGTTAAAAAAGAATTAAACCAAGAATTATGCAGAAATTAATGTGACTTTGACATTTGGGTAAGTGTGTTTGAGATCAATGCAAAGGACACCTGAAGCAGTACCATTTCATACACCACTGCATAAAGTATCATTCCTTTCTAATCCAGATTTAAAAATCTGTCAATGACAAATAATAAGGTCGGTTTTGTAACCCATCTACATCCCTGTCTGTTTTGCTACGAGCCAAAGGCTCTTGGATTTGTGTTAGCAGAGGTTTCAGTCTCTGTAGCACTGCATTGACAAAGACCTTTCCCAGAGATGCAGAGTCTTGCTGAGGCCCCCTCAGAGCCCTCCTGGGTTTTGTTCTCCAGAGCAGGACTGTATTTGGTGCCTCCCAGCCATGGAAGGGAACAGCACAGCACAGCACATGAATCCCTCACTGTCTCAGGGTAACAAGGGGATCAGGAATCAGCTGCCTCCCTGGAGCAATCTTCTCTGGCCCTTCCCTCCAACAAGAAATATTGCTGTGAAACACTGAGGGCTGGCGGAGATTCTTGGCTAAGTAGACCTCACTCTTCTCAGATGAAGGGTCTGTAATTTCTGCTCACATTTAGAAGAGCAATAACATGCTCTAAAAAACTTCCATAATCTCCTGGATAGGAGCATCTCAACCTCGGGCAGACTTTATTGTAGGTTCTTTGAGGCAAATCCTTGTGTGCTGTTTTGGGGTGCCTTTGCTCAGAGACTCCTGTGGCCTCAGTTACCTCAGTACTGAGCTCATGCTGGTTTCTGGGTGTTAGAAGAAACTCACTGGCAGCTTAAAAACAAACTAATGCATCCACAGGGTACGAGTAGGTACATTGTGCTCCAGTAGTGAAAACATCTTTGCAATGTCCCAAACATCACAAATAGCACAGAGGTCAGGAAATTCACAGTTCTTCCTGTAATTCCATTACCAGGTAACGCTAATTTGGCTCTGACCCAGGCTCCTTTCTCTTTCACTGACTTTCTCCAGAGAGGATTAGGAGAGTGCTCTGCTCTTGTGGCACTGGAGCCTTGGGAGCAAAGCAGGAATATCCATTGTCATGGGTTGGTTGCTGCCCAAAGGCCAGTGCATTCAGGAAAAACCATTCATTTATTTTCCTTTACTATAGTTGAGCAGAGGGGGAGGAAAGAACAATTAAAAACTCATGAGGTGAGATAAGGATTAGGAGAAAATACTTGGAGGGCAAAACAGGCTCAAAACTTTAATAAAGAAAAAAATTATTAACAGAGTTCAAAGAGGATGATGAGAATTAATATAAACCTTTAGAACACTCCCCCCTCTCCCCAGCCCCTCTTTCTTTCTTACCAACAGTGCAAGAAGACAAACATGGGCTTCTTAGTTAGTTTGTTACTTCTAACATGTTCTCC
>VZRX01001245.1:58151-78120 GCA_013398075.1 Notiomystis cincta
GGGCCGGGCCGGGCCGTGCCACGCTGGGACAGCACGGGCTGGGCTGGGCTAGGCTGGGCTGGGCTGAGCCGCTGCGGACCGCGCCGCGTCCCCCGTGGGCGGCCGTCGACGGAGCCATGTCGCGGAGCAGCGGGAAGGGGCTCAGCCTGAAGGACAAGCTGGACGGGAACGAGCTGGACCTGAGCCTCTGCGACCTGAACGAGGTGCCGGTGCGGGAGCTGGTGAGTGTCCGGCCGCAGGCCGCCCGGCGCGGGGAGGGACCGGCTCCCGGTCCGCGGAGGGGAGCCGGATGTGCGGGGGGCTTGGGAGCTGGCCTGCAGGTGTGTAAAGCAGTGAGAGTCTGTGTGCCGCGGGCCCGGCAGCCGCTGGTCACTGCTGCCCCGGGAGAAGAACGCCTTTGGAGCCAGAGATGGATCCGGAGGTGACGTGACCTCGCAGCAGCCGCGGGGGACGGACAGACTGACGCGGGATAAACCGCAGAGGCCCAAGCAGAACTAGCACGTGTCAGAGGGGCTGGGGCGAACCTCCGTGTTCATTCAGTGCCTTATTTGTGTTTCAGGCGGCTCTTCCGAAGGCTACTATCTTGGATTTGTCCTGTAACAACCTCATTTCCTTGCCGGTAAGGTGCTAGAGAGCCTCCGTGGGGATGTCTTCTGGGAAATATTTGGAAAGACAGCAGGTGCTTAAGTAGAGGCTCACCAGGAGCTGTGGAACTGGCACTTTCCGTGCCCTGGGGTGGCTGAATGATTTCATTGTAAGTGACAGGTCAGTGCTGGCAGTGGATTTGGCTAAGGCAGGAGAGAGTAAAGGGTTGAACTGTGAGAAGATTGCAGTACATTCCTTCCAGAGCATCCCCAGGTGAATACAGAGGAGTTTCAGCAGCAGTGGAGACTCGGGTTTGTTCTTGTCATATTGTCATCCATAACCTTCTCAGTCTGTCCTATATGTCCCACTGTGCTGCACCTCCATCTTCCAAGACAAAAGGGGAGAGCGATTTTCCTCCATCACAGTCCTGTAGTAAGGCAAGGATTTGTGCCTGATGTGAGGTGCAGGCTGTCTCCACATGGTTCCCACTGAGGTTCTTCCATAAAGGTGCTGACCAGCTTTCTCTGGGTTTTCTTTGGGTTTTAGTCAGACTTCTGCAGTTTGATGCATCTGGTGAAACTGGATTTGAGTAAAAATCGGCTGCAGCAGCTGCCCTTGGACTTTGGCCGTCTGGTGAATCTGCAGCACCTGGACCTTCTGAACAACCGCTTGGTCACCCTGCCAGTCAGCTTTGCACAGCTCAAGGTAAAACTGTTTCCTGGGCAGTTACGTAAAGCCTTGGGATGCAGCCCAGGGTCTTGTGATACTGTTCAAGTTGTTTCTCTGGTAAAGCATCCATCCTGCTGACTGCCCATTCCAAAATTCAGCTGGCTCTGCACCGCAGCTCGGTGAAAATCCTCTCAATCTATTGAAAACATCTCTGCTCGTCTTCTGTACCTGTTTTGTTCCTGTGAAAACTGAGCAGTTCTTTGCTTCTGCTTTGGATCTCTTAAATAATTTCAAGACTGCTGTGCACTCACAGCCTCCCCTTTGCTGTACCTTTTTGCAGAACCTGAAGTGGCTGGATCTGAAGGACAATCCCCTGGATCCTGTCCTGGCTAAAGTGGCAGGAGACTGTCTGGATGAGAAGCAGTGTAAGCAGGCTGCTGTCAAGGTAAGGAGTCTGCTTCTATTTAATTTTTTTTTCCCTTTCATGGCTTTGCCAGTGATTCTTCCTCTGTTTGCTTAGCAAGCTGGGCAGCTGCTGCAGGAGCCTGAAGTTTCTTCAGAGGCTGAGGTGCAGGTCCACAGCACTGACTCACTACTGCTGTGCCTGTGGAGAGCAAACACCTGCCTGAGGGGGATGCTTCTCCACTAGTGGAGTTAAGAGAGGATTAAATGCTGGTTGCCAAGAAAGTGGAGGTGTAATCAGATGTAGTAATCCATGCCTGTGTTGATAGTACAGAAACCTTTGGAGAAGTTCTGGCAAATATAAATAGAAATGTTCTGTGATCCTCTGTATCGTCAAGCACCAGTTTGCCATGTTTGTTTTTAATGGGAAGATCTGCTTTTTAAGAACAGACTCACATGGGTTGTGGGTTCTTTTCAGAGCCGTAGCTGTAGGGGTAGGTCAGGGTTGGGTGTTGGCCCCAGCTGCCTGTCCTCAGCAACACTCCAGCTGTTCTGAACTGACTGTGCCACGAGCCTTCTGCACAGTCCTCAGGTTGTTTTCTTGGCCCTTTAAGGTACTGCAGCACATGAAAGCCATCCAGTCTGAGCAAGATCGACAACGGCAGCGGAAGCTCCAGGCAGAGAGAGGTAGGCACAAAAAGCCCCCACGTGCTGTCTGCTGGGGACTGCTCTTGGTCTCTCTAACACACCCAGACATTCTGATCATCATCTAACAAGTTGCCATCTAACACATACTTGTAGCCACCCAAAGTACTCAGGGAGCAGTAGGGTAAAAGGGTTGGAGGGAGAAAGATAGCAGGGAGGTAAGTGTGTGATTTCTTGGCCAGAGGAACAGTTAAATCTCTAGATGAAATGTGCTATAGGTTACCTATAAAAACGTGAAAGAAAAACACAGCAAAATTCAAGGTATGTAATACTAAATAAAATTACAAAAAAGAAGATAGTTGTTTAATTGGTTTCCTCATTCCAGTTGGGATAATAAAGTAATAAGGAAAATGGCAGTGAGAACCTTTTATATAAAAGGGAAAAATGTGCTGTTAACCCCCAGAAATGGAGAAGAAGCGTGAAGCAGAACAGCGAGCGAAGGAGGCTCAGGAGAGAGAACTGCGGAAGCGAGAGAAGGCAGAGGAAAAGGAGCGCAGAAGGCGGGAGTATGATGCTCAAAAAGCTGCAAAACAGGACATGGAGAAGAAAACTAAAAAGGAAACAGTGCACACCCGAAGTAAGTAATGTCCATTTTGGGTGGGATTGTGTCAGGTTTCATCTTCTTCAGATTTTGCTGCTGCCAGAATTGCTTTCGTGCAGCCTGGGTACTGGGAGACAGTCGGAGAGGGTAGGGGGGAACCCGTGGGAGTTCTGATAAATTGTGTTCCCATGAACTGTGGAGCTACAAGTCAGGAAGTTCTCCAGCTGTTCATAATGAGAACTTCACTCATTTTTTCTTAAGTCTACTGAACTAATTTGCATAATCAGATCTTGTGCAACACAGAGGTGCTTTAGACCCTCTTCACTGATGCACATGAAACTGGATTTGAAACTTTTCATCCTAAGCAATTAAACCATGCATATCTACTTATTTATCAGAGCTGAAAATTCACAACAAAAGCCAGCTGCAGCAGAGGATTAAGTATCTTACCTGAACAGTTTGTTTGTGAGCATAACCTGCTAAAGATAGTTGGTTAATTCCTCACATTCTGTCCTGTACATGCTCTCCCCACAGAGCCAGCCTCCAGCTCTCGTCCCCCTCAGCCCCCCCGGCACAAGCCCTCGTGGTCACGCTCGGTGCTGAGAGTCCTGCTCTTTGTGCTGTTCTGCATCCTCTGCACCCTGGCTGCCTGCAAGCTGACAGAGCTGCAGCATCAACCTCTGTGCATCAGCGTGAACACCCTCTACAAGGACGTGGTGGCTGCTCTGCAGAACCACAAAACCCTGCAGAACATGCTACAGCACAACTCACAGCAGTGATTGTCCTGAATGGGCACTTGCTTCATCAGCATTTCCTTCCACCATCTACACAGCCAGAATTCCTATGGAATTGTCTTCTGATGAAACTGCTTTGAACCAGTCAACATTGGTTTGCTGGTCCACTCCACAGAGCAGAGCTATTGTTCAAACCATCGTTGTTGTGCATGTCTCTCAGTCAGCCTGTAACTCCCATTATCTGTGCACATTAACCTAAACTTGTTACCACTCCTTGCCTCCAAGCGGTGTCCACCAGGACTGTGAGGTACAGGAAGCTTAGTCTATAGGAATGGAAACAAGCAGCCCTCACCTCACCTGAGTGAGACAGCTGTAGCTGTGATCTGGAGGTGGAAGGTTTTTAATACATTTCCATTCCTTGCTCTCATTTTTGTTTGTGCTAAAATTGGTGGTATGGCTGTATGGGAATAATACACTAAGACCTCACTCCAGGACCAATTACTGGCATGTAGGATGGCTGTGCATTCCTGTGTTGGAGCAAAGAGGCTGATGTGCTATTGAAAGGAGCTGAAAATTTTCAATACAACAGTTTTCACAGCTGTTTGTCTGAACTGGATGTTTATGTTGTTAACACCATTTTCATTTTAATTAGTCCTGTTTTATTTTAATTAGGCCTTTTAGGAACAGTCACAAATGATTTCCAAGTACGTGGGAATAATTCCTGCCTGCTGCAGCTGCAGAAGCAGCACTGGGTGGCACTGTGGGA
Organism: Notiomystis cincta; assembly: GCA_013398075.1. Taxonomy (NCBI): domain Eukaryota; kingdom Metazoa; phylum Chordata; class Aves; order Passeriformes; family Notiomystidae; genus Notiomystis; species Notiomystis cincta. Next base: position 62,554 of record VZRX01001245.1, read on the forward strand.
GCACTGCTGGTAGGAAAGGGGAAGCCTCTGGGCCAGGGGAAGGCTGAAAGGTTTGGTGGTTTGCACCTCAAAAGGAAAACTCACCTCTGTGTGGTCTGTGAATTATTTAGAATTTCCTTTAAGATCAATTAATTTTAAAATTTCCTTTTAAAACCCCCACCAAGCAGAAGTTTTTCATACCCCTAAGGGCTTTGTGAGTACTAAAATGAAGTGCAGGTTTCAGAGAGTATCTGTGCTACAGATTCCACTGAGACATCCTACACTGGTCTCCAGAATTGCTCCCTCTTCTCATACCTGGAATTATTGCTGCTAGAAGCAGTGCTATGGGGACATCATCCCCAGTGGTTTACACCAAGGTCACTATCACAGCAGTAAACCTTCACTTTTCTGTAACCCAATATAAGATTGTGGATCCCTGAATACCATACAGGAGAGAGCAGCAGCACAAGTATCAGATAAAAGGAAGGAAGTGCTGCCTCTGCATTAGGAGGGTCATATTTTCAAAGCTTCCTTCAAACACCTTTAAGCTTTGCTTTAGGTGTCTAACTCATCCCATTCTTTAAAAGATCTTCACTCCCTATCCAGAAATGTTCAGAAAAACAACCAACAACATCCAAAGCAACATTTCCTCCATGCAGCCCTTCCTGCCAACATCCAGACAAGTGTTGCATAGGTTGGTGAGTGCTGGGCTTATACAATTTATAGATTGGCCAGGCCAGGGCTCCTGCTGGATGCCTGGAACAAGCAGGGCAGGTGGGGATTGTTCCACTGGAGGCAGCAGGGTTGCAAAGAGTTAACTTCCACACATGGGATGCAGTTTAATTCTCTGAGCACTCATCTCAGTAAGCGCTGCTGTCACAAAAACCCCCGACTGTCCTTGTGTGCACACAAAGTGCTGATGGCTGCACGGACAGGCCATGCTCCCCAATCTAATTAAAAGGAAGCTTTTTCTGCCAACTGTTTAGACCTCATAACTCCAGCACATATAATCAGATTTCAAGACCCTCTCTAGATTAAGCCGTCTGGAGACTGAATCAGAGTGCTCTAAATTTATATTTGAAAATTAGTCTTGCTCATTCCCATCTGCTACAGCGGAACAATGAGAGGCTGTTTTGTGAGGTACAGTTCTCTTGCCTCACTAGAGCAGGTGCTGGGCAGGCAGCACAGTGTTGCTCTAGTACCAGGATTTGTCCCAAATGAGGGAGAAGTCCTTGCAGTTCAGGAGAGCAGCAGGAAGTATTCCTTTCAACAGAGGACATACCTGTCTGTGTTCAAGATGACATGTTAAGAAGCAAAGGTTATTCTTCAAAATTATTTATTTTATAGAAAGACAAATAAAACAACACCAGTACTATAAGCTGTGTGCAACTCGTCTGCTTAGGGAAGATGTTCACCATCTTTCTTGTGTAAATGCTTGCTATTCAGCAACTTTATCCAACTCTTCCTGCTACAATAAAGTCTAAATGTGCTTCAAGTCTTTAAACAAGGATCAGTGAGTGTTATCTAAGCACTTCTTCACAGAAGAAAACCGAAAATGTGACCAGACAAACGGTATTCTTATTCAAACAATCCTTATTCTCTGGAGTTACCCAGTGAAATCCAAAACTGAACATTTAACAGAACAAACAGTAACCCCCTTTTTCCCCGTGCTACCCATTAAAATCCAGGCAGAGGTCAGGATCGTGGGAAGTCATCTGCAGATAAATGCGTCGGGAGAGCTCCGGGCCGATGCGCCGGCAGGTGGCTGTCACGCCCTCCCCGCGGTGCACAGGGATGTTGGCCAGCATGTTCTCCCGCTCCTGGGCAGAGGAGCACCTCTCATAGGCCTGAAAGCAACACAAAGGGAACAAGGGGATCACCCACCTGCATCCATTGCTCAAAAAAACAAAGCTGTGCACCTGTACCTGCTCTGCTAGTCCACAGTGTCAAGTCATTTTTCACCTGGGCTCTGCCCAGGTCCCATCTGTGAGCTTGGACAGTGGAGCCAATGCTGCTCCCTCAGTGGGAAGCCAGAACAGTGGATGCCAAGGAATCAGTTCCTTCATTAACTTAGTGAATTGCTCATACAGAATCACTGTGCCTAATTTAATACTGATTAAATTACTTCTTCCACCCCCTGCTTGAGCTGGCTGCCTGCACACAGTGCTGGGTATCCCTGAGGCATCCTCACCTGGATCAGAAGCTGAGGAGAAGGGTAAGCAGACACGATAGCCTCAGCCATCTCAGAGCTGACACGGTTCAGTTGCTGTATCTGCCTCTTCCAAACTTTCAAGAGACCCTTTCCAGAAGGATCCACCTTCACCCCTCCACAGGAGCCCTTCTCCAAGTAGAAGGAGAACCCTGTGTTCTCTCGCTCTCGCCTAGGGAGAACAAGGAACGAGGAAGCAAATGAGACAATGAGGCTGTGAAGAAAATCCTGTCCCTGCCATCTGTTGTCACAGAGCCAGAGCACCATTCCTCACTTGAGCTGTCAGACACACAACTGGCATCAAAGGAAACACAAACAATTTGACCCTGTTTTCTTCACATGCATTACCAATTTCTTTAAGACCTAAATTGCTACTGAAAAAGAAACAATCCTGTACTCAGCAGCAATCCTGACACAAGCCAACTTGCAGACAAAGTGGTAAACAAGAATTCATTTTCTGGCTGTCAACCCTAATAAAACACTTCTAGATGTCATTTTTAATGAAATCTCAGCTCTTCTCATGGCTGACACAGAAAACCCAGCAGCTGCTGTGAGAGGCATGCCAGGACTGTGTGAGACTGCACAAGATGGCTTTCTTAGCTATCCCTGTGCAACAAGCTGCTGTCCTCCCTGATCAATGGAAAGAGACCAGTGATCCATTCTCAGGCACATCTCTTGGTTACACATTGAAGAAGAAAAGCTGGTACTGAGAGCGAACCTTACTTGTATTCCCTTTGCACTCCAAAATCTGACTGAGAACAAGAGCTCTATTTGATGTCAAGGCTCCATTGTGAAACCTGAGGATGGTGAGGCACCGGAACAAACTGTCCAAAGATGTGGATACCCCATCCCTGGAAGTGTTCAATGCCAGGCTGGATGGAGCACTAGTGGATGGTCTAGTGGAGTGTGTCCCTGTCCTTGGCAGGGGGTTGGNCCCTCTCCCCAGCCCCTCTTTCTTTCTTACCAACAGTGCAAGAAGACAAACATGGGCTTCTTAGTTAGTTTGTTACTTCTAACATGTTCTCCCGGTTCATTTAGGGAGAGGAGTCTCTTTTGCTACGCTATGGGGTCCTTTCCCATGGGACACACTTCTTTATGAACTTTTCCAACATGGTTCTAATTTTCACAAGAGCACTTCCACCCAACCTGCTACAACGTGAGGCCCTCCCACGAGCAAAGCTGTCTTCCCACAGCTGCTTTTCTCGTGGGTCGCTGTGCTGATCAGCGGATCAAGCCTTAAACCCTAACAAGACAATTCTACCAACAAATAATTCGTCTTTCTAAAACAGCGCTTAGAGCTTATTGGCTGCTCTCTGCTTCGGGGATTAAACCTCCTTTCTCGCTGTTTGAAAGCAGGCAGAGACCAAACATCAGCTAAGAACCTTTCTCGGGCGGTTCGCAGGTGTCGGGCGGCGCGGCGCCGGCGCTGCGGCCCCACTCCGGGCCGGCAGCGGGCGNGACTCTGAAACCAGAGGCTGTTCTCACCCCTGTGTGGGCAGGACATCAATTTCAAGAACAAGTCCTGTGTTGAAGGAGCTGCTAATAGCAGCTGCTCTGTCACCTGCACCTTTAAAAATCGTTATACCCTGTGTTGTACCTGCTATTCCTTCCCAGTAGCTGAAAGTGCAGCCTCTCCAAAGGCAGAACCAAACCTCTGCTTACTCACTTGTATGGTGCCTCAGCCACAGCTTTTGTGAACATAGTGGCATATTCCCCAAGCTCCTCACTGCTCTCAAAAATGCTGATTTGGACTTGTGTGCTCAGCTGCAGATCCACCAGGGCCTGTATCACCATTGGGAATAACAAATGGCACAATCAGTCTTGTTGCAACAAATCCCATTTTTGTCTGAAGCAGAAAATGGTCACAAACATCCTGCTGTAGGACAAGAACCGTCACTCTCCCTCCACTTGGGGAACAGTTAATTTAAGATGCTGAAGTATTTAAGGGCAGTCTGTCTCCTGACAGTTAATATCACCTTGGTACCCTCTGAGCTGCCTCAGCTCCTCCACGGCTCTTGTTATGAACAGGCCACCACCAGTGGGCTTTGCCAATGGCCCATGAAGGGCAAGAGGGGGTGAGATGGACACCAGTATCCAGGTGAACAAGACACATCAGTCTGTGTGGGAGCAGGTACATGACTGAGCAGTGGGGAGCTGAACCCAAAGAGCTCTGTCCACAGACTGATGGAGTGATGAATAATGAAAGCCTCATACTCCCATCCACAAAATTGTGTCAAATACTGGCAGACAACAGATGATGGCTGCATGTCTGTTTTAAAAGTGCTCACTTCTTTCACATCCATTCTGGATAAGTCCAGGCCAGAATCCTTAACCTCCTTTTTTCTCCGTTCTCCCCGTTTCTCTTGACTCCCACTCACTGTTGTCTGTCGCAGCCTTTGTTTTGGCTGAACTTGGAGAGACCTAAAAAGAGTAAAGTAAGGCTGGGGTGACAGTCTGGATGGACCTTTGCTTCTGTTTCTGTATAAAAAGTGGTGAAGCAGTTCTGGGAATACCTCTTATAGTCCAGTCTTTGTTAGAAGGAATTAAACACCTATGCATTTTTTTAAGGCCAGAGAAAACACAGAAACTTTTGGAGGGAAAGAAGTCTGACCTGAAATAATTTTCTACTCCAACTACTGCCAGAGCCAGAATTCTCCCAGGCATTTTCTCCATCATATGAGCTACGTAGCTCTGCAGGGTCTCCTTCTGCCTTTCTGCACAGCCACCAGCATTCTACAAAGATGAATAGGAAAAATAAGGAGTTAAACCATTCTGAGGTACACAGAGCAGCACAGCAAATTATGGCCCTGGTTGTAGCTCTAAAGATGAGTCTGCTCACCCTTGCTCTTCAGGCGAGGGTAATACTTGATCCCAGGCAAAGTTAGAGCAGAAAGAAAAAAAAACCCACTTGATGTAACAATGTGTGAAAAATTTTAACTAGTGAAGAAAGCGTGTCAGAACTTTACATTATACAACCCATTAACGGCTCCTAAACCCAGATTTCTGTTTTAGTGAAACCCTGCATTCCTCCCACACCAAAACGTTCCTGCCACTAAGGATGACAAAAAAGGTTTGGCATCAAGGCGTGTTCAGAAACACAAAAGTCATAAGTGTTCTCACTTGCTTGTAGCTGTGAGCCATGGACAAAAACTCCTCCAAGCCAAGCAGAACCAGGACATTTGGTTCTTCTGTCCATTCATCTCCTCCTCCCATCTGTTCAGATAAGAAAACAAACAGGCCACAGTCTGTTTAGAATTCACTCAGACTCCCACTCAGAGCTCTGAGCAGGGAGATCAGAGAGCATTTACTTGGGTTGCTAAATACAATTACTAACAACTGCAAATAACACATGAAGAAAAGGGCAAGATCATCAAGATTTTGCTTGCATACCTGTGATGATACTGTCTTTCTCCTCCAGGTGATGCTGCAGGGAACAGCGTGATTCTCAAACACACAGGAATAATTGGCAGCCTGCAAAGCACTAAGGATCTGCTCACCACCTTCTACCTGTAAGATGACTGAAATCGATGCACGGGTCAGGCCTCCAGAGAGAGGAGACAACAGTCAACACAAGGCAGGTGCAGGCTGTGAGGACAACTACCTGGATCTAGCACCACTGTTATGTATTTCTGGCACTCTCCTGGCCGTTGAGCTTTCAGCATCTTGGCAACGGCTCTCTTCCTCTCCTCCTCCTCATGCTCCCTCCTCTTTGCTTCTTGCTCCTCGCTTCTCTGCCACGCATTCTGGCAGATTGCATCCCGTTCCTTCTGACTATATTGCCGCTTCTTGAGAGGGAGCGATGTTTCTGGCCTTTCTCTGCTTACTGGGGGGCTACTAGGCCTGTCCCAGTCGACTGGCAAGGAGCACAAGGAGGATCTCTCAGCACTGCGTGTACCATTCTCACTGTCACAAGCCACTTCTCCAGACGGCGCCAGGTCTTCCCGCAGCCCTTCGCTACCAGGAGCCATTAGGTCACCACTAGCACAAAGCCCAGATGCCTCTCCTGCATCGCCAGCGCCCAGGTCGAAAGGCTCAGGCGCCGCTCCCACCCTCATCTCGACCCTCTCATGCAAAGGGACGATGTCCATCACCTCCTCATCCACTTCTTGGCTCCCGCCGGTCACCATCTCGACAACCTCTGCCGCCTCAGGATCAGGAGATGGCGACCGCAGGCAGCTCGGCTCGCCGAGGCATGAGGGCGGCTGCAGCAGGTAGGCCGGGGACGGCTGCAGCAGGTAGGCCAAGGACGGCAGGCTCTCCTCATCGCTGCTGTCAGACCCCGACTCGCTCTCCGCCATTCCCCACCCGTCTCCTCAGGGCTCCCCTCGCCCGCCTGAGGGGAAAGCCCGCGCCGGCCTCTGGTTGGCCCGGAGGCGCGCGCACTGGGCGGCGATTGGCCCGAACGCTCGCGACGGCACGCGCTCGGACCAATCGCCGCCCAGCGCGTGCGCGTGCGCGTGGCCCGGGCAGCGTGAGGAGGAGGAGGAGGAGAAGATGGCGGCGGTGGCTCGGCCGTGTGAGTGCGGGGCGCTGCCGGCTGCCCTCTGAGGGAGAGGGGGGGAACCGGGCGTTCGGCCGTGGAGCGGGAGGGATAAGCTCGGGAGAAGGTCACCCCGCAGCATGTCGCGCCCCCGGTGGGACGTCACCGCCGGTAGCGCGCGGCCGAGGCTTTCGCCTTTGCCTGGAGCTGAGGCGGAGCTGTGATGAAAGGGGCGGGGTTGTCTAAACTGTAACTATAATTCGTCTTTGCCTAATTTCCTGTAGATTGTAAAGTCTGGGAGGCTTTCATTTGCTTAATATGTCCTCTCCTGAAATTAATGGGCTTTCGTACCCTTTCCTCAACAGTATTTCATAGAATTATGGTCAGGTTTGGGTTGGAAAGAACCTTAAAGATCATCTTGTTCCAATTCCCTGCTATGGGCAGGGACGCCTTCCACCAGCCCAGGTTGCAGTGAGCCACATCCAGCCTGACCTTGACCACTTCCCTTAAACTGATTAATGAAGAAACTGTGCTCCAGACTCCCTTTTTGCCACTCCCAGGGCTCTGTATTCCTTCTTAGAGCCTTTAATCATAGAATCACAGAATCACTAAGGTTGGAAAAGACCTCCAGCACCAGCAAGTCCAACCTTTGTGCTCCTTCTGGACATTCCTCAGACCGTTCCTGGCTGGTGGATATTTATATATTGTCCAGAATTGGAGTCTGCTGATCTGTAAGATTTCAGGATGTAACTGTGTAAGTAAATACTATTTGGTTAAAGGGGAAACTGAAACAAATCACAACCCAGCTTTTCTCAAAGCACTGTAAGAGCAATCCACAGCAACCGGTGACATCTGTGCTGCATTTTTCAAGAATGAAACAGCAATTTGTGCACGTCGTGTAACATTGTTGCTGAGAGTTTTATTCTTACTTGGGTAGCAGCAGCACTTGAGATGTGTCCTCTTTTCAAGGAACTTCAGGCTATTTTGGTCTAATTTATCTTGGAAGTACTTTTTGTTTCTCTCAGGGCTTTCCTTTGCCTTTAATTTTAAAGCCTGTCTTAACTGTTATCATTTACATCTGATGGAAGGAATTTTGTGAGATTTGCCAGCTGATGGTGTTGTTCTTTCTCCAAACCTAGTTCTAACCACTCACCATGCAAGCCTGGTTGCTGTCAGATGGGCTTCTAAGAAAAGTGGGGGTAGCTCCAAAAACTTAGGTGGCCGCAGCCCTGGGAAACGCTATGGGTTCAAAAAAGTCGAAGGTAGGTTGAGTATCACATTTGCATTTCACTGGGTTCTTCACAGGGTTCTCCCCTGGTATGTGTCACTTGTTGAGTGTTTCAGGAGGTGGGCAGGGCACTTTTCCAGGAGAAAGGGAAGGGGAGGTTCTGTGAAACCTCATGATCAAGGGCAGATGGGAGGGCAGGGTGCCCACCAGCTGCCAGCCAAAATTGCCTACAGAAAACATACTTTGGTTCTAACTTTGCCTCTCCAGAGAGGAGGAGGGGACGCTGTGGGACAGTCCTAACTGCACTGCACTTTCCCCAAGGCTGGGTGGAAAAACTGAGCATTTGCAGTTTACAAAGGAGAGAATTACGAGGCTTAGCAGAAGCCAAAGTGCAGATTCTTGCACTTGAGTGCTTTATAATTATTAGCTTTGCTGATGGAAACATATCACAAATGCCTTCAGCAGCCAGAAAATGCCTTGTACCCTAGAAGCAGTCTTTTCAGAGATTTGACTTTTTGCCATAGTTTTTCCATTTTATTTCCTGCTAACACAGTTTTTGTTCAGATGCCTTTTAGCATTTGAAGTATTTTCTCCTTAGAAAATCCCTATAGAAAGCTGGGATTTGTAAGTCTTAGACTCCTTAGTGTTCTGCCAGGGCTCTGGGGAGCTGTTTCTCTGCAGTCTGATGGTGCCATTCTGTTGCAGGTGCGTTTGTCCACGCAGGAAACATTTTGGCCACACAGCGGTTGATCCGCTGGCATCCCGGCGCTCACGTAAGGCCCTTTCCCTCTCTTTGGCTCTCAGAGAACAGTGGTCCCCCCAGAGTCCCCCTCCTCTCCTTCAGTCTCAGTGCTCTGTATATCCCAGCATTGGTTTCATGACCCAGTATTAGTCACAGAGCCTGCTCAGAGCCTCACCTCTGTCTGTGGGACTCAGGGAAGATCTGCAAGTAGTGGATATCCCAGAATACTTCTGTGACCTGACTGGGCACTTGTGCTTCAGGGTGGGATGAGTGTGTCCTGTCTCATACTGAGCACCATTGCAAACTGGTTGCTGGAAGCAAGTTCTGTGATTTTATTTAAAAAAATAAAGCACCAGATGCTGTTGAAGCCAGGATATCAAATGAAGCAGATCATGGATCAGATCTGCTTTAGCTGTGGATGTCCAGCTTCTCCTTTCCAACCCATCACATCCTTTCCAGGTGGGCATGGGCCGTAACAAGACGCTCTATGCCCTGGAGGACGGGATTGTGAGATACACCAAAGAGGTCTATGTGCCCCCACCCCGCAGCAGCGAGACCAGGGATGTGATCTGCCAGCTGCCCAAAGGAGCAGTCCTCTATAAAACCTTCATCAGTGTTGTCCCCACCACAGATGTGGGAAGCTTCAAACTCATCACCATGCTGTGAACCTGCTGTGTCACCTAGGCACAGATGGAAAGGACAGACCACTACAGCTATACTGGCATCTGAGGAGAAGAGGGGCTCTCAAGGTACCATTTAGGACTTGGTTTTGTTCCTGAAGCACTTGTGATGTGTGTTCAGGCACTGAGACCACCTACTGGCATTTTTTAGAGTGTTTAATAAATGCTATGGGGCAGCTGAAGGTCTTGGCTGCTCATGGAGTGTGTTACCCATGGTCATCTAGTATCTGGAGAGCCTGGTATGATATGCCACTGGATGAATTCCCTCTACAATCACTCCTGTGTCAGTACTTGTCTCACTAATAATTCCCTCTGTTTTTGCTCATTTTTAGTCATTACTGTTCTATTTGTACCTTAATTCACAATACTGCAGATCCTTTTCCACATGAACCTAATGCTGTGTACCTGGAAGCTGGATTTTCCCCTCTACCTCACTCACCTCAGTGATTAACTTAAATATCTGAGTATTCCATTCACTAGTCATGTGAGGCAAGTTCACAGGCCTCACTCTAACTCATTACTAAGTTCAGGGGGCCTGGTAAGATGCCTGAGTCTGGGCTGGTATTTAAAGCTCAGCAACTCGAGGTGTATGATAAAGCATTATCCAGAATACTCATCCTTTTATCTTTGAGACATTTTTGAGCTTGTAAATTGCTCAAAATAAAGGAGCCCCAATGCATTGTGGCCAAACTGATCTCACTTTATCTACAGGTTTGTAAACAATTTGAAACATTGACTCTGCAGTAGAAAACAGGTTACCAAAATCAGTAGTGTAAGGACACTGGTGTTGAGAGTTCTGCTCTACAGCAGACCAGGTGAACTGGGTCAGCCACACGTGTCCACCTGTGCTTCACAGCCTACATGGAGACCACCAGCTGCTCAGTCCATTGTGTCCTTTCCCAGCCTGCCAATGCAGTCCCATGTTTCATCCTGGTGGTCAGTATTTGAGTGTAACCCATGGAGCCCCTCCAAATCCATGTGGGGGATCTGTACAGAACCACTGTGGGTCCCAGAGGCTGTTGGTGCTGAGCACACAGCGATGCTCCAGAGCACATCCCTTCTGCCACAGCTGAGGACTGACCTGCCAGGCAATCCAGATACAGTAAAACACTAAGGAACAGGTGAAGCAGCATGACACCACTAGTGCTTGAGGTCTGATCCTTTGTACAGCCAGCACTGCTGCCTCACAGAGGTATGAAATGCTGCTCCTGAGGACCTTCCCCTTGGCTTTGCCCTGTGCAGCTCCAGCAGCTGGACCTTTGCCTTTGGTGTTTGCCAGAAAAGAGTGAGCAGACGTCCCTGGCTCCTCTGCTCAGCCTGCTACCCAGCACTGCTCTGTGGTTTTCCTTGTGCTGCAGGAGGGATGTCACTGATGGCTGGTTTGGGCTTGCCTGTGTCTCAGCTGATTGTGGATCTGGTTGAAGGTTTGGCCATTCCCTGTGGAGGAAAATGGTATCCCAGGCACTTCTGTTGCTGACAGCACGGGAAGCAGCAGTACACTGAGGCCAAGCCCTTACACTGCAGTGTTTCGCTGAGTTTGGTAGCTGAGAGGGGCAGGGAAAGAGTCTGGAACACCATGTCTGTCCAACGTCTCTGAGCTTGTTCCTGTTCCTGAGAAAGCTGGAGGATGCCTCAGAGCGTGCTCATAAGGAGGTGGCATCTATTGAGAGAGAGGAAGAGCATTACAGCATATCAGAAATAACCAGGAGATTATCCCACTCTTCTTTCAGAGCGGATGAAAAGGCTCCCAACCACCACCAGCCTGGAATGAAACCCCTGCAGTCCCAGTGCAGCCAGCTGTAGGCTGGGGAGCACCTGGAGATGAGAGCATCAGTCTGGAACATGACACAAACCTGCTGAGAGACACATTGTCCCCTCACACTCTGTGCCAGGTTCCTGCTCTTCCCTGTTCCCCTTCAGGGACTTGGCAGAAGGCCAGAACAGACTTGACTTTTCTTGAGAGAGGGCTGTCATTTGCTTTCTCTTGACTAAAGAAAATTTAGTGGGATTTACACCAGCGGCTACAAACCAGGCACTGTACCCAGATTTCAACAGCAAGTCCCCCTGCACAGAGAGAGGAACCTCCAGGCCTTGTCAGATTTATTTTGGCAGAGCTGGGCTAGCTTTCTCCCCACAGGTGACGGGAAGTGGCATGAGGATGTTGTGAAAGAGCTTCCACTGCCATTCCTCAACTACTTGTCTTTGGAACTTGACTCTCCTGTGCCCTTACTGCCCAGGTTTCACAGAGTCACAGAATGGTTCGGGTTGCAAGGGGCCTTAAAGATCATCCAGTTCCAACTCCTGCATGGGCAGGGGCACCTTCCACTATGTCAGGTTGGTACTTTTTGGGCAGGTGTCATTAGATATAGCTCCAAACACTGAGTGGCAAGGGCTGACTAAGCCAGACTTTTTGGTACAGCTTTAAGAGCTCAAAATCCAGGTAAATCAGTGAACTTTCAGTGCTTTACTCAGGGTTTCAAACGTTTCTGTTCTGCTTTAGACAAGGAAGTCTCTGGGAGCGTGTCAGGGTGCTGCCACAGGACCTACTTGGCAGATGCACTCACTTTTCCCTGTTCTATTGTGGGAGTGTAAATCTTAAATATCACAACAAGCAAAGTCTCCTGCTCATAAATAAGCCTTCAAGGTAATAGCAAGGGGCCTCCCCAGGAGTGTCCTGCAGGGAGAAGGAAGCAAGAACCCATGAAAGCCTTAGAGATCCAAAAGTAACACTCCCAGCCTGGACTTGTATGGAGCAGGTGATTCAAAGAGCCTGCCCTTTCTCCCTGGGGCTCTGCCCTGCCTCCTGGTACAGACATTTCTGCAAATGCACTGGGGGAGGGGAGATGGATCATTAACCAGCACAGATGTACACCAGAGGAGCCTCCCAATACACTTTGTGTTTTCCCAGAGATAAAAGCTATCAGGGGAAGGCAATCACAGAGCACAGAGTCCTCCACTACCAACTGCAGATGCAAGACACAGATCTGGACCACAGTGGTGACTGCCGTGGGTTTCTGCCAGCCCCCCAGTGCAGGGAGGGGAGCTCACCTCCTGGGATGGCTCTGCCCACAGCCCAAACCTGTCGGCAATCATCTGATGGATTTCCCGCTGGCGATCTTTCTTCCGCACGCTCTCGTAGCTGGGCAGGCGGGGCTGCTCCCAGGGCGGCAGCTGGTACGTGCTGGGAGGTCCCACACAGAAGAGCTCGTCCCCCTTGAAATGCCCATCCCCAGAAAAGGGTTAGTGTGGTGGTGCTCTCTTCACTAGGAGTTCATGTCATGGTGCCACCTTGACTTAATTCAGGGTTCAAAGCTGTAGGTAGTTCTAAGCTTCTTTGAACACCCAGAGAGGACATCCTCCCTCCCAGGAGGCAATTGCACCATGACCTGTGCTGCAGGATCCCCAGGATCTACCACTGGCACTTCATGCCCAAACACCTCAGAGCACTGTGGTGTCCTCTGCAATATTCCTTCCCTCCCACCTACCCTCGGGGTTTTTACGCACTGGCAGCACTTCCCAAAGCTGTGGGATAGCACCAGAAGATGCTGCCCACCACCTTTTGCCCCAGGCAAACCCCGCAGCCAGTCTCTTTCCAAGCTAGTGAGCCCCTCTGCTCTCGTTCCTGCCGCGGTCCCAGCCGTTACCTGCACGCTGGGGTTCTGGGCAGCGCTCTCGGCAGCGCTCTCCAGCCGCGAGGCTCCACGCTGCGGTCCCGCCAGCCGCTGGCTGCTGCTGAAGTAGGGCGGGGGGCAGTCCTGGAAGGGAGAGGACATGAGCAAGCCAAAATCCCTCACATGCTTCCTGGCAGAGAGCAGAGCTCAGCCAGCTCTCATGGGACAGCAGGACCCTGGCAGAGGAAGAGCTGCTCCCTCTGCCCATGTGGCTCCTGCAGCTCTCGCTGCTGGAAGCAGCCCCTGCCTGTTCAGTGACACCAATGGCTCCAGGACATCCTCCCTGGCAGTGCAGGGTCTGCTCCAAGGGCTGGAGCCAGCTGCAGCAGAGCACAGCCAGAGGGACAGTCTGGCCCCAGGGCAAGGTTTCATGGAAAATCAGCAGAACCATCTCTTTTGGGGGGACAACAAAAAACAACCCAACTATTCCGCTGTAGATAAGAGCTCCATCACATGCTCAAGGCTACAGAATTTTTAAGCTCTTATCTACTGAGGTTGTCATTTCATGATAATGCAGCAAGCAAATCTGCAGGGCAGTATCTGTGCTGTTCCTGAGCTGTCTCACTCCAGTTAAACTGGATTCCCTGTCATGGTGTTGAGCAAGAGTGAGCAGAAATCTTGTTCATAGAAAACAGCTTCTTGAGCCAGAGCCAGGACTTGAGCCATGGCTGTACCTTGCTCTTGGAAAACCCCATCTCTGCCAGCAGAAGCCAGCCCAGAGACTCCCAGAACAATCAGGGATGTGCAGGGAGGACTATGAGGATTTACTTCTACTCTTAACAACCAGAGAACTGTTTGGCTCTACAGCACAACTACAGAAGCTGCAGGAAAACAGCACCAACTGATGAGAAAACAAGTGCAACAATTCCTGCCCAAAAGCACCTCACACACTAGAACTGCTTCACTTTTTCTGAAGGAAATACATTCTATATATGTTTCCTTTCCATATGTAATTCTTTGCATCCATCCTTCCACACAGCCCTTTGCTAAAGGCAAGATGCCTGCCTGAAGTTCCCACCTCAGAGCTCAGGGAGCAGGTCCACAGGGCAAGGGAGCACAGCAGCAGGGCCAGCTCCCAACGAGTGCCATTGGCAGGCAACAGGAGGGAAGAGAGGAAAGGAGTGGATACAATCAGACAAGGACACCATCAGTTCAGCCTATTTCCACCGTGATTTCTGCTGGGGACTCCCCACCCTGTCCTGGACTATTAGATTTGCCTTTCACAACACTAGTCTCTCCACTTTTTGCTAGTGAGGCTGAACATCCACTCTTCTCCCAGGGACTGCAGAGTGGTACCTGCAGCCCTTCCTTCAAGAGCCTTCCTTCCAGCTCTGGAGGCTGGGCTTTCCCCAGGCAGTCACTGCCACAAAAGCAATGCTGGCTGCACATGCTGCTCTTTTTCCATCAGCGTCCCTAGCTGAAAGCCAGCCCCAGGAAATTACAGATGCGAGCAAAAGGGCTTTGTGTCTCACTGCTCCTTCCCCAGGAGCTGTGCACAAGAGAGCCAGTTGTCAGGGAGGCAGGTGGCTTTGTCTGCCTTTGCCCTTAGCTTCCAGCCCCCTTCCCGGCTGGGCCCCTTCCTATAAAGCACAGCTCGACCCCACACATGACTGTGCAGGGGGAGGAGAACCTCCCCCCGAGCTGTGTGGGGAGCAGAGAAGCCTGTTAGTGTTGGGCCATGGAGATACAGTCACAATGGCACAGCCAGGCAGAGGTCAGTGGGTGGATGGATGGATGGATGGATGGATGGATGGATGGATGGATGGATGGATGGATGGATGGATGGCTGTCTTGGATGGAGTGGGAGCAAGGAGGTGGCAGAGCCCAGCTCTTCCTGGAGATCCCATGTCCATCAGCAATCCCAGCCAGGCTGCAGGAGTGTAACCTGGTGGTGCAGCCCCACAGACCCAGCACAAGGGAACAGGAGCTCGGGAGGCAGAGGAGGACTCGTGAGCAGGAGGAAGAGAGGGAGGACTCGGAGGACACTCACATACTGGCTGGGGGTCTGGAACAGGCGGCAGGAGCAGAGGAACTGGCAGCACATGGGGTCCCGGTGGTACAAAAGCAGCAGCAGGATGAGGATCGCCACGATGAAGACGGAGGTGGACACCGCTGCCAAGAGACGGGAGAGGCGAGAGAGCCGGTGGTTCGACGGGCCCGCGGGCCTCCTCCTGCCGCCTGCTCTCGCCCCGCGGCTGCCGCTTGGAGAAGCCGCTGAGAAGCCGGTTCCACCTGCTGCCCGTACCAAGAGCGCTAAAGTCCCTTTGTGCCCAACATCTCTCTTTCGCTAAGAGACCGGGAACAACCTGCAGAGCCGGCAGGGGGGCTCACCCCATCCCGGACCGCGGCGGCAGGGACCGACCCGCGGGGACCGGCGCCGGCACACAGCGTCCCTCGCCCGAGGCTCTCGACTCCCTCAGAACCCCGGCAGGGCGCCGGTTCGCCAGTGCTCCGTTCTCCCGGCGATCCGCGGCTCTCCCTCGGCCCACGCGCGGATCCGCGGATCCGCCGGCACCGCCGCCGCTCCGAACCGGCCCCACTCCCGCGAGCCAGCGGGACTCCCCCGCATTGGGACGAG
>VZRX01001245.1:78158-90976 GCA_013398075.1 Notiomystis cincta
GGGCTCCCCCTTTGGACTCACGCCAGGGCCAGCCCGGCTCAGCCGCGGGTGCCCTGGCCTCGTCCCGCTGTTACCGGAGCGCCGCGGCCCCGGCCGAGCGGCAGCCAGGCCGCGTGTCACTGCCGGGAGCAGCGGACAGGGGACAACCCCAGCGCCGCCCCGCTCCTGCGGAGGGAAAGCCGGGCCGTGCCGCGGGAGGCTCCTAGCCCCGCAGGCAGCAGGAGGTGCGCGCTCATTAGCTGATTAACACCTTAATTAACTGCCGTGTCAACGCCAAGTAGCCGGGTACCTTTAGGGCCCTCGATTGCCAGGGTGTAACCGGACTCAGCCCGTGGCTTCGGGTCGCTCTCGAGCTCTCAGTCTCCAGCCACAGGCTCTGAAAACCCCGAGCTTGATTTTGGACTGCACATTACCCATCTGAGGAAGGTGACTCTGTCCCAACACCCTCACAGCCCCTGCCCCGATGCCCAGGAGGGATTTACACCCTCACCGGGTACATCCTACAGCCAAGTTTCCCCCACCCTTCACCCGTTCCAGTACACCAAAAAAAAACCAGACACACCACACTGTAGAGATATAGATGTATTTGTGGTGATGTTGCGTATTTAAGACAACTTTACATAATGCTTCTGGCACAGAGTTTTGGCATCCTCCCCTCTGTGGCCCCNCGGCAATGACGATGGCCAGGACGTTGTTGTCCATGCTGGCGCTGGCGGTCGCTGTGTGGCCCGAGGCCTCCCCGGGCTGTGCCATCCCGACCCTGCCGCCGGCAGCCCCTTGTCCGCCGCCCGCGCCCCACAGCCCGCGAGGGGCGGGGCGNCCTAGCCCCGCAGGCAGCAGGAGGTGCGCGCTCATTAGCTGATTAACACCTTAATTAACTGCCGTGTCAACGCCAAGTAGCCGGGTACCTTTAGGGCCCTCGATTGCCAGGGTGTAACCGGACTCAGCCCGTGGCTTCGGGTCGCTCTCGAGCTCTCAGTCTCCAGCCACAGGCTCTGAAAACCCCGAGCTTGATTTTGGACTGCACATTACCCATCTGAGGAAGGTGACTCTGTCCCAACACCCTCACAGCCCCTGCCCCGATGCCCAGGAGGGATTTACACCCTCACCGGGTACATCCTACAGCCAAGTTTCCCCCACCCTTCACCCGTTCCAGTACACCAAAAAAAAACCAGACACACCACACTGTAGAGATATAGATGTATTTGTGGTGATGTTGCGTATTTAAGACAACTTTACATAATGCTTCTGGCACAGAGTTTTGGCATCCTCCCCTCTGTGGCCCCTCTACCCCCAGATTCCTCCACAGCCCCCAAGCACCCCAGGCAGAGTGGGTGCAGGACGGGGTGGGGGGAGGCTGAGTGCCAGGAGGTACCTGCCCTCACACACACAGGTCTCAGTCCTCTCTGTCTTACAGCACACATCTTGCAACACCTACATCCTTAAATTTGGAGACTGGGAGTGTCAGACCTGCTGGGTGGAGAGAGCTGGGACATGGGAGAAAAGTTAGGATGGCACAGATCCATGGAGACAGCAAAACCCCACCAGCTCCTGAGACCCTGCTTTGAGCAGAGGGTTGGGCCAGATGGGCTCCAGATTGTCCCCAGCTGTGAAGTGTCTTCTCAGGGTAAAACCAAACCCAGACTTCTCCAGGCAGCATCAGTCTTGGAGAGAAGAATGTTGGAGGCAGACCCCAAGGACATCCTAAGGGGACTGCAGGGAAGGGGGATGCTCCACTGCGACCCTTCCCAAGAGGAGGAGGTGCCCCTTCACTCTGGAGCAGCGGGAACGGAGAGCAGATGGAGCCAGCCGGACCTCGTCCCACCGCTTCGCTTTTTGGCCAGGGAAGCGCAGGAGGTTCTGAGCTTCTGCCGACGTGGGAGAAAGGTCAGGCCAAGGAGCTGCGGCGCAGGGCAGCCCTCCAGGCACAGCTCATCCACAGCAGGCCATCGGCCCTGTGGATGATGTTTTGGCAGGGGATCAGGGCGTCCTTTTGCTGAAGTGGAGACAGCAGTGGCAGGGTCTACAGCACAGCTTGTTGGACCTGATCCACACTGAGCACTCCCCACATGCTGTTGCACAACACACCAGGGCTCCAGAGATTTGGCATAGTTGAGCAGCTGCCCACAACCTGGGGGCAACCCTGCCCCAAGGCCAGCAGGCTACAGGTCCCCAGCAACCCCCAGCACGAAATGGGCAAATGGCAAAACAATAATTAATAATAATAAAAATTAAAAAATATGTAAACGACCCAGCACCCTGTCCTGTAGCACCAGGACACCCAAGGGAACAAGGTATGTTACAGTCTGAGTGGAGATGGAGACACAAGGACTTCCCGGCCAATGCGGGGTCTCGTCTCTATTGCACTTTGCATCATATATATTTCTATATATATATTTATAAAAATACAAACTAAAGGGCTGGGGTGGAAGGGATGAGATGCAAGCCCTGGACCAGCAGCAGCTCTATGCACACGGCAGGTTCTGACCCATGCTGCTTCTGCCTATCCTGTCCCTCATCAGCCCACCAGGGCAGCAGCCAGCAGCAAGGGCCCATCCTGCCAAGTTCTAGCCCGGGGCTGGGCAGGATGCTGAGCTGGTCCAGAGCCTGCCCACCCACCAGCCGTCCCTCCCTCCCATATCACCCTCTCCTGAGGTTCCAAGGCCTGGAGTAACAAACACACAGCTCTTCCCAGATGCCTGCTGTGCCCCCACAGGGATAAGCACTCCAGCATGCTCTCCCTGGCCAGCAAGGGCTCATTCCTGCAGAAATGGGCAAGACCCATTTCATGCCACTCCCTCTGCCCAAAACACCCTGCCAGGAGAAGGTTTTCCTCTGCCTGGAGGTTCCCATTTTCTCTTCCTTGAGTGACTACGGTGCAAATGGCACAGGGTGATGTGGTCTGGAGACACCCCCCAAACCAGAAACAGAGGATGCTCCTTGCTCCCAAGGCTTCCCTCCAGCTGCTCCTGCTACCTCAGCCGCCCGTCAGGTTTGACGGGCCCCAGTTCCGATTTGGGGTCTGGAGAGAGGGAGCTCCAGGAGGTTTTGCTGCAGGTCTCCAGGGAAGCACAGGCCGAGGGGCTGCTGACACAGACGTTTGCTGCGGCCCAGAAGGTGCTGATGGCAGCGTCTGCCCAGTCCTCCAGCTCCTTGCCCGTCAGCCGCGCCTTCCGCGCCGCATCCTCCTTTGCCGCCTCAGAGCGCGGCAGGTTGAGGATCCCACCCAGGCCCTGGAAGCTCTGGTCCATGTACTCGTTGCGAGGGGGGCCACCATGCAGCCAGCTGCTGTCATCTGGGAGGGACAGGGGAGAAAATAGAGGGGATGAGCAGAGCAAGAACATTCTGGCACCCTGCAGGTCCTACTCCCAACTCCAGCTGGGGCACAGCACCCCATCCCTTTGTAACCCCAGCTCCCTTCCAGCACGAGGAAAAGGACACTGCTGCAGGAAGGATCTGACTGACATCCAGTGGGCTCTCCGCAACTGCCAAGAGGACAGCCCAGTCTAAGGATTCAGGGGCAAGGGGACACCAGTGGAAAAATGGCTCCAGCCTGGTCATTAGCTGCATCCCAGGGGCCACACAGGGGGAAGTACTTTGGACTGCCCACAGGAACGCACTCTCACCCAGCCCCAAACTCCAGAGCAACCTTACCTTTCCTGAGAGGCTGCTTCTGTTTGAAGGTCTGGGGCACCACCAGGAACTGGCTCTCCCCCAGAGGCTCCCAGAACTGGAGGAGGCGGATGGTCCAGATGCCAGGGCGCAGGGGGTGGTTGAGGGGGGGCTTGTACTGGGTGAACTCTGCCTCAGCATCCACCGTGATGTCGTAGGAGGTGGCAATGACATAGGTGGGGTCAATCCACACCACTGTGGCCGTCAGGTTGGGGCCCCGTGACCACTTCTGCATGGCCACCGGCTCATCAAAAGGCCCCATCAAGCCCCCAAAGTTGCGGAAGAGTCTTTCCTTGGGGTCCCACTCCGTGCCCACCTGGAGGGACAGGAAGCACAAGCAGTGGGATGCTGGGCAAGGAGACACTATTGATGCTTTAAGGTTTAGCTTTTATATTTTCCAGATCAGTACTGCTTTAGTGTATAACTCTCAAAGTCCATAGCCTGTCAGCTACTATTCTCTCGTTTTATTCAGATAAAACAATTTCTCTCTGGGCCACCTTATTTTGACAGGCCCTGAAAATGTAAACAACAGTGAAGTGGGGGGATAAATTCCCTGAAGCTGTAATTGGACAATTAACCTCTGATATGCAAAGAGACCAAACTTGTATCTGCCCAAAAAAAGTGTGACCATCATCCACCTTGGGTGTAGTCTCTGCAAGATTCCTGCACTGCCCAAGGTGTACCCTGTGAAGGCCTTCCAATAAATATCTTCCCTTTATCCTCTCTGTCTAGCTCCTGTTCTAGGACAGCCTCTCAAGGCATCACTATCAGCTGGGTTCCGTGTTTCACCTCCTCAAAAGAGAGAACACATAAACCTTGTAGTCCAAAGCAATGGACACCCCACCCTCCAAGGATCACATGCCAGCACTAATTCAGCTGTGCAGGGCCCCCTGCAGCTGCAGGTGCTGGGCCTCAGCTGCCTCTGAAAGACCTCCTGAAGGCCTGTTCTCCAATGATCAGCTCCTCACAAATAAACCAACTCCCAGACAAAGGTTTGTTTTCAGACACAATGGCAGCACTGTGTCCCTCTGTCCCCATGGCATGCAGGTGAGGCAGAGGAGGAATGGCAGCACAGTGTGGGAAAGTCAGGGAGGAAAGCACCCTATTTACCTCAAGGTTTTGCAAGCGGTTTGCCTGCCCTCCATGACCCGACAACTTTAGAGCTCCTTGGGGCATCATCCACACCTCCAAGGTTTCTGCTTGCCCAGTTGCCAAATTCTGCACTTCCTGCATCACCAAGTAACCCTGGAAACGGTCGTCATAGAAATATAAGTGCACACTGGAGGGGAAGCCTCGAGGCTCAAATCTGGAGAGATAGAGATTGCACATCTCAGCATAAGCATCCTCCCAGCACAAAACAAAGGCCACCATTTGGAGCCTGGGTTGGGACCACAGCAAATACCCCACCTGCAGAGCTTGTCAGCCTTGGCTGCCGGCGTGGAGGAAGCTTTGTGGAGCCCCAGCCTGGAGAAGGCTGTATAGAAGGTGAGGGTGACATCGCTGAGCCCGCTGAGCCCATCGACACGGTCGTAGACGTTCTCCCAGTAGGCCTTGAGGGCCGGGGTGTTGACAGGGTAGCTGCCGTAGAGGTGCGAGTCCAGGATCTCCAGCACCTCCTGATTCACTGTCGACTCAAACTTGCGGGCGAAGAAGGTGGGTCTGGAGAGTTGCTGCAAGAGCACAGGCGTTTCTAACAGGGTTGGCTGCACCCACTCTGCCCGCCCACCCCAGCAGGATCCATCCTGCCCACTTTGAAGGCACAGGCTAAGGGGCAGCACAGCACAGCCAGCCTGAATGTGGGATCCTCTATGACAGGATCAGTGGGAGCACATCAACAGTTACTGGTAAAGCAGATGGGTCCCCATCTCTCCCACCACCTCCCCCTTCCCATGCCCAGAAGCAGCCATGTGTCATCCAGCTCCTTTGCTGCAATCTCTACTCTGATGGGCCCCCACCCACCAGAGCCACTGCTGAGCCCTGCATTAGCTCTGGCCATGTGGCACAGCCTGCAGGAACAGGGTCTTGGGTTCTGCAAGCCTGGGACTGCTGGAAAATCCTGCCTCAACTGCTCTTTTCAGGGCTGGCTCTATCTCCCACAAACCTCCTGTGTTCAGTACACATCCCCATGCACTGAGAGCATGGGAGGCATTTTGTCACAAGGCATTTTGACCTGCCAAAGAAACAGCAGGGGGTTTTACTAAAAGGAAGGGGTTTTACTATAAAGGTATTTGCCCCAAGTCATATATTTGCAGGGAAAGAGCAGGAAAACGGGAGAGAAAGTCTGGGAATAGGAGCAATGCTGCAAGCAGAAGCCTGGCTGCAGGGCAGGACAGTCAGGATACAGACACATCTACACTGAGCCCACTGGGGGACCTGACCGTGCTCCAGTCTCTTGTGGGGACATGCACAGCAGCTGGCTCTGCAGCCTGGGGTGCCCACAGGACAGCTCAGAGAGGAAAGGACAGCTCAGAGGACAAAGAGCAGGAGGAGGAAGGAGGATCTTTTTCACCTGTAGCCGAAGGAAGTCCTGGGGTTTGAAGTCATTTGGGGAGCACCCGCACCAGTCGACTATGTGTTTATATTGGCACTTACAGCCCAGCTTCCGGTTCCAGTTGGTCACTCGGAGGTTGTTATCGACCAGTGTCTCACAGGCGTGGCTGTTCTCCAGGACCGTGTGGAAGAAGGACTGTGCAAGGCAGAAACGGGACAGGACACCCAGTGGGATGGAGGACAGGTGGTGAATGGAGACCCCCACTCATCAAGGAGAAGGACAGACCTCAACTGCTCCTGAACAGAAACTTATCTGCCTTCCCAGCACAAGGCAACACTTGAGGGACCAGGTTTGCACTAGTCCTTATCTGGCCCAGAGGGTGACTGGACCTGAAGCTAGGCTGTAGGAAAACATGACCCCTGATGTGTCTGCTCCTCTCTTCCCTCCTTCATACCTAAGCCTGGAGAAGGTGAGGTACAAACCTGCCTGAGCAGAACCAGCAACACCCTCTGCAGCTACCCAGAGCAGGAATGAAGTGGCACAGAGATGTTAAGCACAGTGGGAAGAAAATCTGTCCCATGGCCCACAGCCAGCACCCACCTCTGCTGGCAGGAGTGTGTAGGTGTAGAACTGGCGCAGCTGGGACACCAGCTGGTCGTCAGCATAGA
Organism: Notiomystis cincta; assembly: GCA_013398075.1. Taxonomy (NCBI): domain Eukaryota; kingdom Metazoa; phylum Chordata; class Aves; order Passeriformes; family Notiomystidae; genus Notiomystis; species Notiomystis cincta. The sequence goes on from VZRX01001245.1 coordinate 84,990, forward strand.
CCACATATTCCACAAAGCTGCGTGTCAGCGAGAACCAGTCAGAGCCCCCGTCCACCACGATGCCCTCGGGGATGTGGCGTTCACCCAGCCGCCACATGTGGGAGTCACACTCGTGGAACAAGCGGTCCAGGCCCTGCTTCTTGATAAACCTGGGCATGGGGATGAGAGTTAGGAATGTCAACCATCTTGCTAAGTGCAGATGCAGAACATCCCCCGCCACAGCTGTTTCAGTTCTTTTCTGAAATCCCTTGTTTTGTGTTCCACCAGTTCAGCTCTGTCTCTAAGATTACCTGGCATTGTCTCGGCCATGTGACTTCAGGAAGTTCTTATCTCGGTATTTGGACAGGAACATCACCAGTTCATCATTGGTCCTGAAGTGCAAATTAGGAATCATTAATGCCCCTGGTGTGAAGCAGCCCAGTAAATATTCATTCTGCAAGAGCCATTAGACACAAGGAGCCCAAAGCTGTTGACCCAAACCCTTGTCCCACCACTGGGCAGACACAAACACAGCCTCTCTGCTGTCTGGCACCTCACATACATATTCTCCTGCAATACCCAGACCAAAGGAAAAAACAACCTCTGAGGTACTGGCTGGGCTCCTCTGCACACACGAGTCCAGCCTGGCTCTGTAGCATCATCACCAGCAAGTGGGTGCAATCTCCAACCCCATCTTCCTCAGCTCCCCACTCTTCCCTGCCCCTCCCAAGGCAGCTGCAGCATCACACAGCCCCAACACTTCCAACCCGCCCCTGCCCCAGCCAGGCCCTCACCTCGTGGGGTAGTCGGTGGCACTCAGGTTGATGAAGAAGTCCCAGGGCCACTCAGACAGTTCCAGCAGGTCCTTCATGCTCCGCAGATACATCTTGAGCAGGCTGGCCCCTCCCCAGATGGTCACCATGCGCCAGGGTGTCACACGGATGTTGGGGTAGTGCCGGGCCAGTTCCACAGCCTCGCGATGGAGGTAGTTGGAGCGCTGCCAGGGAACAGGCTCACCCTCAGCAAGGAGCTTATCCTCCAGGGCCCTTGCCACCAACCCGGAGTCAGCCCTTGCAGCAGCCTCCACAAGGAGGGAAGCACCAAACAGGGCAGGGGGGATAAATCCTGGTTCTGTGGGGTTGCAGAAGCAGAGGTGGAGGATCACAGCTCCACAGCAGTGAGAACTAACCCTACCCAACCACCTTCCTCACTCACTACTACCTGTGCCCCAGCTCTGCTCTCTCTCCCAGGGACCAACAGAGCACTGTTAGCACCACTCTGGACCAATGGAGCACTGTTAGCAGCCACTCCCTCACCCCTGCCACACACCTTGTCAACGTGGATGTAGAAGAAGTGCTGCTGGTGGTACACAGCCTTGATGAGCCGCTTCAGCTGGCGGATGGCCCTGCCATGCACCACCAGCATGTAGGCGATGCGTACAGGCTTGCTGGGGGGCCCCTGCTGCAGCCGGCTCTCGTCCCACTGGATCACAGGGCTGACCTTGCCTGCATGGGGAGGGAGAGGGGTGTCAGCCATCCCCAGACTTAGTATCTACTACCTGGAACTCCTGAGCAAGGCAGCAGACAGCAGGGAAGCACTCAGCCGTGGGCAAACCCAAACTGGCTGCAGTGCCTGGGCATGGTGGCACACACAGCTCCTTGTGTTACATTGATGGGGGGTTTTGGGAAAGGGGGTGTCCTCCTCTGGTGCCTCAAAACACAAAATGCAGCTGGGCCTGCCTCTGACCCCTGAAGAATTGCAGGCTGGGATGAACAGCCCAGCTTAAGAAGGCTGGCACAGCTTTGATTGGATTAGAGAGGCAGCAGTACTCTGGGAATCAGTGACAGATTGAGGCCGCTGTTTACCAGGTGGGACAGTTTGGTGACATAAGGAAGGTGGCCTACGAGCCTGCCTGGGATATTCCCAATGCCCAGGGTGACCAGGAGCACCCCAGCAGGACTCACCCGAGAGCTGGCAGTGGCGAGGCACAGACTGGGGCATGAGGCTGCCAGCCCTGTGCAGACACACCACGTTGGCAATCTCCTGTTGGCACTGTTTGCTGCTGGCCCGGGCCAGTGCTGACAGGGCGTCTTTGCCCGTGATTTCGCACTTGGGGGTGAAGCTGTTCTCGGTGGGCTGGGGAGCCCCCTCCACGCTGCCCGTGTCACCCTGCTGGAAGACGGCCAGCTGGGCCTCCCCGTGCAGCTCCGTCAGGTTCCTGCGGCTGGAAGGGTCCAGCAGGGCGGGCAGCCTCCAGCCGGGCTTGTGCCTCGCCGTGACGGCTCTCACCACCTTGGACACCGCGGCCCCAGGGCTGTCTGGCCGGCTCCGCCACCGGCCGTGCTTCCGGCTGGCACTGCTCCGGCGCCCAGCAGAGCTGTCCGAGTCCTTGGAGCCATCGCTGCTCTCGGGAAACCCAGCCTTTTTCTGCCGCTCCTGTTGCAGGTCCATGTGGATGCAGAAGAGAGGACAGACAGCATTAACTCGGGCCTGCTTCCCCCTTGCACTGTCAGCATGCTCCTTGCAGCATTCCTGTTCCCAGGCTCCAGAGAGCTCCATGCTGCAGCATGACAGGTGCTCCAGGAGCAACCACTGTGTAGCAGAGGACATTACAGCCCCTTCACCACCTAAAACCCCAGGTTAAGACCCAAGAGCAGCCCACTGCCTATGCCCCCATTATGGGGACACCCAGACAGTCTCACTCACTGTGGTTGGGCTCTGCAGACTAAATGGACACAGTGGGTTGTGTCAGCACCAGCCACCCTCCAAGATCCTGCCCATGCAGGGACATCCCTGATGCTAGAGATGAGCAGTGGGCTGTACTGGCTGGTGATGGTTATTTCACTGGCAGGCAATTGGACCAGCTCATCCCTGCCATGACCATGCTGTGAGCCCAGGCCCAGCACAGCCAGAGTCCCAGGCAGCCACAGCTGTGCTCTCTGGGCTGAAAGCACTGGACAGGAATCAACCAAGGCCCTGCCCATGCTCCTTTCCCTGGACTCTGGCTCCCCATGCTGGGGTGGGGCAAGCACTGCCATCACCACCTTCCCTAGAAATCCATTCACAAACCCTCCCATGGACGCAGGTGGATGTGTAAAGGGAGCAGTTAATTAAGCTTCATTACCTCTGCCAGGCTGGCTGACCAGCAGAGACAGTCGGCCTTGGGGAGAGCAGGAAGCTGGGAAGTTCAGATGCCACACTCGTGGGAAAGAACTCTCCCAGTGAGTGGTACCCGTGATGTCGGGCACCACAGGCACTCCCAGATGGCAGGCAGGCAGCTCCCTGCTCCAGCCTGGCCTCCCAGGGCTCTCTCACAGCATCCCCAAACCCTGACTGCCCAGCGGCTTTGTGAGGCACCACAGGGAGCTGTAAGGAACACCCAGGGGTACTCCTGAGCCAGCAGCATCTCACAAGGATGGACAGATGCCTCACAAGGACAGCAGCACTGAACTAGTCCCTGGCACAAGAGTCCCCTGAGAGTGTAGCTGCTGGGAAGGTCACAGTCAGGAGTAAGCACAAAGTGAAAAGGCTGGAAAGCACTTGGCGTGATCTGCCCATTTCAGAGTCCCCAAACCACCCATGTTGTGCTGGCACAGCCTGCAAACCATGGCCAAACCACTGCTTAAATCCTGAGCAGTTGGTTCAGCAGGGAGCAGCCAAGCCTGCTTCCACCCAGACAGGCAGTGAAGTCACCACACAGGACCATCTGTTCCAGAGCAGAGTGATCCCTCCACCCCAGCCTGGCAGGGAATGGCTCTGGACACATTGTTCTGCTGTATTTAAGACCTGTGTGGGACAGTCAGTGAAGCTCCTCATCCCCTCCTTCTGACACACACAGATGACTCCAGGTGCCAGCCAGAGCTCACTGAGAATCACAGAATCACTTAGGTTAGAAAGACTTGCTAAGATCATCCAACTGTTAAACTCCTGTCAATCCCACCACTAAACCATGTCCCCAAGTGCCCCATCTACACATCTTTTAGATATCTCCAGAGACTGTGACTCCACCACTTCCTCATCCAGCCTGTTCAAGGGCTTGACAGCCCTTTTGGTGAAGAAAGTTCTGCTAATATCCAGCCTAAACCTCCCCTGGTACAACTTGAAGCCATCTCCTCTTGCCCTGTTGCTTGTTACTGGAGAGTTGTCCTGTTCTGCCTCCCCCAGTGCAACTCTGCCACCCCAGAGTGACACAGAGCCTGGGTCAGGTATCCACCTGCACACCATCCCCAGCACAGCTCCCACTGTGCCACTGGGAGGACTAGAGCTAACAGCACATGGCTTCTGCAGAGTGTCTCTTTCTTTCTCCACAGCCAGTCACAGCCCATTCATGGTGGGGATGAGCTGTGTGCATTAGTGGGAAGGAATAATTTACTTTGGCAATTAAGAAATCCCAAACTTCCACAAATCCTTCCAGGCCTCCAAGGTCAGACTCTCCAGGGACTGTTCCTCTGGCTTTACCAGAAATGTCCTTAGGGAAATGGGGTCTCCTCTAGGCCTGGCCAAAATCAGAAGCTGCAGGAGGGCACAGAATCCAAAAGCTTTGCATTTTCTAAGAAATAAAGATTAACTGGACTTTTCTCAGCTTGCTAATGGGTTTGGGCTGTCCATGAAGTTAAGGATGGTTCTTGTATTCTCCAAAGTGGTTTTTCAATTCCCAGGACTGCTGGTGGTAAGCCTATCCCTCTCCAGGCAAGGGGACCCATGGCCAAGCCTGTTCAGCTGCCCAGCTCAGTTTTGGGAAACCAAGCAAGAACTGAGGCAGACTGAGCCAACCCAGGAGGCTGTGAAGGGCAGGAGCAGAGAACAGCAGACAAGCAGTACAGGGTGGTACAGAGGGAAGAAGAAGCCAGGATGGGTGAAGTAATTTGATCAAGGTCACAGAACAGGGAAAGGAGCAGTTGGGCTCTCCTTGGTGCCAGATCAGTCTGCTCTCACACTTCCAGTGCCTCCAGATCACAGTCCTCTCCTTGCCACATTCACTCCCTGGTTCTGTGTTGGTGATGGGACTATGGTAGCACAGGAGGGTGCTCATGGCCATTCCCATGGCCAGGAGGAGGCCTGAGGCTGAGAATTCACCTGCTGAGTGGGTGGTGTCACTTTAGACACCTTCCCCACTGCAAGGGCTGCCCCATTCCCCTTCTAACCTCCTTGCTCTCAAGGAAAGCTTTCTAGACCTGCTGACCATGGGATCATCCTCCACACCAGGGAGGCACCAGGAGGCTTCAGCCACTGGTCCACACAGACACAGCAGACCCAGACACAGTCTGAGCAGTTCCCAACAAATAAACAAATCCAAGTGAACAACCAGGGGGTGGGAACTTTGAATGTGGCAGCAATGTGCTTCAGCAGCCTGGGTCCTCTTTGATACCTGTTTTGTGTCTGACCTTGGGCAAACTCTTCCACCAGACCATGGCTCAGCTTCCCCACACTCACAAGAAAGAAATGATGCATTTGGCCTTAGCAGGGTGTTCTGGTACAAAAATATCAGTGACTAGAAGGACCTTGTATTCTCTCACTTCACAGGGACACCCCTCACCAGAACAGCTACACAGGAGCTGACACAAACCTCCCAGCTCTCTGAATTCCATGTTTTCTGGCTTGAGTGTCCCCGATCCCAGTTTCCCACAACATCTCCCAAACCACAGACAAGTGCAGCATCCCCATCAAACCCCTGACACTCCCACTCCATGCCAGACCCAAAACAACACCCCCTGAGCCACAAGCTCCCTTTCTCAGGTGCTGTGACCCTCCAGTACTGCAGTCAAAAGCCCCCAGGCAGCATCCCACAGCCAACACCTCCAGCAGCCTGAGGCTGCCTACCCCAGCAACCCTGTCCTGGGTCTGGGCCTCGTCAAGCCCTCAGAGCCCACGGCCTTTGTCCCCTCCCCAGCTCCTGTGCAAGGGAACACTCGCGCCCCCGGGCACTGTCCCTTCCAAGGGCTCCCCCTCGAAAGCCCACTCCCATGACCCCCAGGCCCTCAGCCCAACTCGACCCCTCAAGCCTCCCG